>CM046363.1:11908898-11941177 GCA_025413025.1 Ficus hispida
TAATAATCAAATTGATGAATTTTTATTTTTTATTTAAAGACTAGAAGTGGCCTAAATCATGAGATGGTGCATACAATCATGTGCTTCTACTTGCTAAGTCCATGTCATGCTTCTTGGTTGCCCATCATCTTTCATGAAGATAAGATGCATCTCCTCTATCTCAATTTTCTTTTTCTTTTCTTTCTTTCTTTCTTTTTCTTTCTTTTGGGCTAAATACTAAATTGGGTTTTGCTTAGTTAGCCCATTTTTGCTTTTTTTCTACTTTTTCCCCCTTTTAATTGCAATCTATATCGTATGTATTGTGTCAATGCACTTTTTACATCATAAGGAAGAAAACAACGGGGCGTTCTTTGCGGACATGATCATCTGCCTAGTTCAATAATTTTTGGAAAAGATTATTAAAAAAAAAAAAAAAAACACACTAGCATTGTTTTTGTATAAATTAAGAAAAGAAAAAAGAAAAGAACGTAGAGAAAGTTCTTGAGAAAACTACATCTTCCTAATAAAACTCACTTTTGGCCTACAACTACAAGGTCGTTGTTCTTTTTATATGCTTTCTCACAAGTACTTTTTGGTCAGCTCATGATTATGACCATAGAACTAAGTTGGTAATCGATTTATTTAACCATCTAATTGATCCTACAATTTAATCACCAATTAATTCGCAAATAATTAATTATGATAAATAAAAAGGAACAAGAATCTACTTTAGTTAAACTGTTTACAATATAACAACTCAAATAGCTTCATCATGCTTACAAGCATTTTAGGCTTAATACCAAATTAAAATAGAGTTAAATTGTGATTTGTAACGTCCCGATGAAGTTAAACAAATATACACCTATAAATTAGTTTAGTGCTTATGATCAATACCACTGCTGTTTATAAAATTCTATCACTTTCTTTATGCAGAAAGCATAACCTGGATAAGAAGAGTAATTAGTAATTGGAACAAATGCATTATCTAAAAGCTTAGTTTAATCTCTTTATTCTTGGTACATTAATAAAATAAGATCCAAGATTAGTTTATTTTGCTTAGGTGCTCAAATTTACAAATTAAATTACACAATATTATATTCACCCAAAAGCAAATTAAAGGTTTAGGCGATATCATTCAGAAAAGATGGCATGCATATAGTACTTTATAGCAACTAGAAGAAACATATAAATAAAGAAACTTAATACTGATTTTTTTTTTTTTTAATATGTAGTTAATAAATATTTTTTTGTTAACAACGTAATATTGAGATTATATCTTTGAAAAATCTCGTGGTCATTACTTAAGCGTGAGCTCAGAAATTGTTTTAAAACTACCAATACTATTTTGCAAAAATAATTCCAAAGTAGATGACTAGGGCATGCGAGGATTTGAAGTATTTATAAATGAATGTGTAGGGCTTTTTCTAAAGTATGTATATATAAATATAAATATATATACATATATATACACACACATAAATATATATTGAAGAAAGGACATTGAGATCGCAAGTGTAAGGAACAAACTAAGATTGCATTTAAATCTACCAGTACATAAAATTAAATAAAACAAACAATCTCGAAATAATGTTTAACCTTCAACAGAAAATATAAACTGAAAGTATTTCTTTCAGGCAGACTACGAATAATTTACTTTCCAAATAATGATCCAACTTAGAAAAATGGTGATCAAACCATATGAATGTTCATGTAACTCAATCAAAATGGTATTGCTATGCTTATAACCCCTTTTATGTGTCGAGTTTGTGGAGTCTAATATTGTCATGACGTAAAAATAATGCACGAATCATATTGAATTAATATAATGTTATGTGATTTTTTTTATTTTTTATTTTTTTGTAAACTTCTTGTTTAGCGTAGTAAAAAAATAATGTTATTAAAAGTTAACATAACTCTCACGTGTGAATTACTATAAATATTGTATGTTCTTATTTATTTATTTATTTATCTTTCTTTACAATTTTATTAACTTTAATATAAAGAATTAGGACCATTAACTCCTAATGTTCCGTCCTATGAACAATTTGAAATATATATTGAACAAAATTTGTCAATATTATAGTTCTTATTTCATTTGGATATTAATAGGAAATTAGGTGGTGATGTAGAATATGAAAGATTCGACACTTTGTGAGGGCATATATTTAACTCTCCTTAACTACTCATGATTTACAACCAACAATAAAAGAATCATACTAATCATAGCTAACGATTGCAGCTTCAGCCTAAAGTTTGCATATATTATAAGTAGTTGCTTCATTTCATTACTTCTTCTCTTTCTCTCTACTTTTTTCCCTTGGCCCTTTGAGTTATTCTTCATAATTATACTTCATAATAATACAGTGTGTGTGTGTGTGTGTGTGTGTGTGTGTGTGTGTGTATGAGTACTGAGTGCCTTTTTTTTTCCTTGTTCAAAGTTGTACATGTATCTCTGCAGGGTCTTGTGTATTCAATATATATAAATACATCTTTAGCAAAATATATATATATATATATATATCATACATGGCCAAAAGTTAGGGCTTTCTAATGATTTGAAGAATTATGAGCTGGATAAAAAGCTAAGAGTATGGGAGTCCATCTTAATGATATTGAATGAAAAGATACGCGCCGTATAGGAATCAGATAATTAGAAAATTATCCCTTTTAACTTATAATACACGACAAAAGTATATAAATAAATTATGTAATTATAATTATAATCTACTAATAATTTCATCCAAATTTCACTATAATAGATATAGTGTATTAACAGTAAAAAGTATTTTAGGATAATGAAATATGCATTTCAGTACATTATATATTTTGTTTGTTTGACATTCAAGTTTATAACTCCAACTAAATTATATATTTCATATTAGTTTTTTGTCTTTTTTCTGAAAAGTCAACAAATTTATACCTAGTTTTTGAAAGTCCATAAATTCTAACTTAAAATTTTCATCTCCAATAGTGAACCAAACACAAGCTCATTTCATATAACTCATTTGAATAGTAAATCAGCTCAAAATAATTTACTCATTCTTTTTTTTTTTTCAATTTACTTTACTAATCACATCACATTTTCAATGTATTGTATTTCAATATAACTTTCACCAAAATAAATTAGAATGATTATTCAATGTAAATAATCAAACACAGTTAAATACAATAGTTAAAGAAACAACAAAAATTTATTTCGATACATTATCTATTATATTGGAATAAATACAAAATGTATGCGTGATCCAAATGAATCAATAATGTTCAAAATTCTGATCCACTTTAATATATTTTCTTTTTTTATAAAATAATATATAATATATATAATACATAACTCGAGACAAAGATTACCAGTCACTTGAGACCAAACTTGGAAGAAAGGATATATATTGTAAAAGAATCAAATCTTTTCATAGCTACAACATGAAAGCAACAATATTAAATGTCGGCTTGATAAGTGATTAATTTGCATCGTGTTTACCTTCATCTTTTAACATCTAATTAAAGTTATAATGAGACCATATGCTCATTGCAAATATATCTTAGTTACAAATATATTTATATGTGTGTGTAGGGAATTTATTGGAATTTAGCTTTACAATTCAGCAAAAATATATATATTATATATGGAGAGATATAATTATCAAATGAATAAAATTAAAAAAGAAAAGAAAAGAAAATCACAACGTTCAGGTTTAGTCTGAGAGCTGAATTAATGACTACTAGATTTTGACCGTTTCCGAACTTGAAATTGCACATAAAATGAGGTTATTATCTCTTGGAGTTGATGTGTGCTTGTCCTATGTTTACCTCTCACCGTAACATGAAAAGAGGTTAGTAACTAAACCAAATAAATAAATCATCCTTTCAAACAAACAAACAAACCAACAAACAAATAAATAATATATATATTTTATTTAGAATGATTGATTCGAATAATGCATCTATCGGTAAATTATTTTATGAATAATAATAATTCAAAAAAGGTTTTTTAACTTCTTTCTTATTACACAAGTGCAATACTAGAATCCTTAAGACCGTAACACTTTTAGTTGCGTTTGGAATAAAAATTTAGATATAAGTTTTATATTAATTTTTATCTTTTCTAAAAATTGATAAAATTATAACTAATTTTTTAAAAATCAATCAACTTCAATTTCAAAAATTTATTTCAAATCTTTGTTTCAAACGCAAAAATTAAACTTAGTGATAATTTCTTTTCAATATTTTTCATGTCTTCATACAGAAAAATAAATTAATAAATAATCTAAATATTATATATTAATTACTAAAATTAAAGAAAGTATAGATAATATATCTAGAATTAAAATGACTGAACTAGCCATTAAAGTTATTTCTTTTCGTTGCAATAAATTCTTGTGTTGCTTCGTATTTTATTTATTTATTTATTTAGTGATTAAAATTAAATTTGTTTTTGTTTCCTTTATACACCCGCGAAATATAAACCGTTAAAAGCCATGTTCCCGCGAGGCTCGGAACCAGGTTCGGACAAGCTTTTTCTTCTTCATATTAGAGAGGGAGAGAGAAAGAAAAGCTCGGAAAAACAGAGAGAAAGTAAAAGAAAAATGCCGAGAAAATTAAACAATGATTTTTATTCTTCTTCTTCTCTCTCTTTGTCTCTCTCTCCTCATGTCCTGTTTTTAAAACCCTAGTTATCTTCGTCGCCATCTCGTTCACTTCCTGTGATAATTCTTCGACATTTCTGTTGTTTTTGGCTCTGCATACTAAAAAAAGAAACGGAAAAAAAAAACCAGAAATTTGTTGATTCGCGGGAAAAACAAAAAGAAACCAGAAACTTTGCTTCTTCTGATTGATTTCGAGTTTTTCCATTATATTTTTGGGAGATTTAAGGTTTTTTTTTTTTTTTTTGGGATTGAAATCGTGAGATTTTTTTTTTTTTTTTGGTGAGTTGAATAGTTAAAAATGGCGACGGAGCAAGTTTTGCCCTTCTCTGTGGCTTCCATTGTGGAGGACGTTCTTCAACAGCACGGTGCCCTTACGAGTCACATCGACTTCGCTTCCAGGAAAGCTGAGGAAGCTTGTATGTTTTCAATTTTCTTTTTTCAAATTTTTTTTTGTGGATTAAATATATTTTAAGCCTTTGTTTTGCCTTACTTTCTTGGTTTCTTCATGAATCTTTTTTATGATATTGAACACATTTGGTGGAATTTGGCTATTTAATTTCATGAATTTTTCTGGGCTCGGGAATCCATTTCTTGGGAAAGAAGGTTTTTGGTTGATGGAACTGAGTTTTATTGGAATTGGATGTGGAATTCGAGTCCTTGGTATGAATTCTAGGCAACAAAAGTTAAAGCACATTGTTAGAAACAGAAATTATGGTTTGGTTATCGATTTTTTGTTTGTAAGAAAATTTGTCGATTTTTATGATTGTTGTGCAGCCTTGAGAAGATATGAAGCAGCTGGATGGTTGAGGAAGAAAGTAGGAGTTGTTGGGGGTAAAGATTTGCCGGCCGAGCCTTCCGAAGAGGATTTCAGGCTCGGATTGCGAAGTGGAATTATTCTTTGCAATGTCATTAACAAGGTCAATCCCGGAGCCGTGGCAAAGGTGCCTATTCTGACTCCTTGAGTAGTCGCTACTTTGAATGCTATTCATCCATTTTGTAGTTCTTATTTTGTGTCCGTTAAATAAGTAAATAAATAATTTGTCGGTAATGTGAAGGCCGTTTTTGTGTTTAGGTAGTTGAAGGCCCTTCGGATTCCATAGTTGTTCCTGATGGGGCAGCTCTTTCGGCATTTCAGTACTTTGAAAACATCAGAAACTTTCTTGTTGCTGTGGAGGAAATGGGGCTTCCAACTTTTGAAGCCTCTGATCTTGAGCAGGTCAGCATTGGAAAAATTTTTACAATCTTATAACTCTTTACGCATAATTCATGGAGAAACTTGTTTGGTATGATGAACACATTACTTAGGTCACTTTCTTCTCTGACATTTTAAGGTGTGTTGAGTTTACAGGGAGGAAAGTCTGCAAGAGTTGTAAACTGTGTTCTAGCCTCAAATCATATAGCGAATGGAAACAAGGAGGTGGTAGCGGCTCGTGGAAGTTTGGTACAAATACGAAACCATCCACCTTTGGAAAGCCCTTTATGCGGAAAAATTCAGAACCGTTCTCGAACTCCATTCTGAGGACCTTGTCGCGGGGTGAGAAGTCACTAGACAGTTTTTCCAGTCTGTCTTCTAATGGAGATCTTGGCCATGACCTCAATGAAACAGTCAGTTGAGCTTTGTTGCTTCTGAATTTCATTTGCCTTCTTTCATATGGATAAGAGCATGATTAATTGCATTCTGATTCTTCAGAGTTCCTCCCGTTCTTGAATGTTCTAGTACGTGAAGCTCTTTCGGATAAGAGGCAAGAAGAATTCCACTTGTAAGAACTCTTCTGCTGATCATGTTGATTTTCGAACCTAGTGAAGCTTTTAAATCTGCATAGGTAGATAGCCAGAGGTCTGATACATTCGGTATCCACACAATTCCATCGACTCCTGCTATAGAGGTCTAGATGGGGCATAACAAACCACAAAGACAACCAGTTGCTTTATATGGGCTGATTGAGTTATTTCATTCTTCCTATACATTGAAACTATGTTGAACGATCTAATCAATTTCTGTTCGTCTAATGGTCAAAGTTTTGGATTCACTTTTTCTTTCCTGCCTAAGCCATGTTTTTTTAATTGGATCACATTATTTGGTTACTCATAAGTTATCTTTTTGCTTGAAATAGATTATAGAGTCTATGCTTAGTAAGGTTGTGGAGGAATTTGAGCGTCGCATAGCTAGCCAAACGAACTGGTAAGCAGATGTCTTCTTCAATGTTAGTTTTCATTTCAGATTATATCCATTTTGCTGTCATACTTCATTTTCACCGCTTTTGAGCATGGCTGAATTTAATTTCCAATTTGGAATTCAATTCAATATTAAATTAAAATATAATAAGGAGACTCTAGATAAAAGTCTCTATTTGCACCCATTTTCAGTACATTGTCAGAACAAAATATCGTATCCAACCATATAGATACATGAGTCTACGATATGATATGATATACATATATACAAAATTAAATTCTGAGCTACTTATTTCCTACTAACAAATGTATGAACCGACAGTCAAACTGTCTGATGCAAAAGAGTCACTTCTTAGTTGGGTTTCAATATATTGAATCTTTTTGTTAATGAAATGATGTGTTTTCCTTTTGAGAACTGGCAGATGAAAACAATTCCAAGGGACGTGATATTATCTGGTGCTGACAAGACGCTTGCAAAATCTGCTTGTGAAGATGTAGAGGTATAAGAACTGATTCACAGTACACTAAGTGATCCTAAAAAACTGAAACGAATGCTGTCATTTTGGTATCAGTTTGATAATATCTTTGCCCATGATTCGAGTCTGCTTATAATCGGCTTGTATGGTCCATGGCTTGATGACATTTTCTTCTGTGTATGAATGATTAAGATGGAAACAAAAGAAACCAGCCAAACAGAGAAGGAAGAATGTATTGAGACGTGCAACCATGAAGAGGGTTCGACAGGCCAGTTTTTGAAGCAGCATATGCTAGTTGAACAACAACAGAGGGATATTCAGGTATCCACATTTGCACAGCACTAGAGCTACAGATTGATTTCTTTTTGCCAGGGAGATTAATATTTCAACTCATGTGAACATTCTGCAGGATTTGAAACATATCCTTCAAAATACAAAAGCCGGAATGCAATTTTTACAATTGAAGTACAAGGAGGAGTTCGAAAATTTAGGTACTAATTAACAAAAACCTTGGAAACATTTTGCTGAGTCCTAAACAGGTAAATTGTCCTTCTCATACTAATTCTCTCCGTGATAGGTAAGCACTTGCATAGTCTTGCTTATGCTGCTTCAGGTTACCAGAGAGTTCTTGAAGAAATCGCAAGTTATATAACCAAGTGCAGGACTTGAGAGGTAAATCATTGCGGCTTTTCTAGAATTTCAGTGTCTAATATTGACTAATATAAGGTTTATGTGAAGATTAATAACTTCAAACTGTGTTTTACCAGGAAATATTAGAGTTTACTGCCGAGTTAGGCCTTTCTTGGCTGGACAACCTCATCGACTGACTACTGTTGAACAGATAGATGAGGGAAATATTACCATTATCACTCCGGTGAAATATTGCAAAGAGGGACACAAATCATTCTCATTCAACAAAGTATTTGGTCCTTCTGCAACCCAAGGTTAGCCAGCTTTTATACGAATCAATTCAATGATTTTCATATTTGTCATCATATGTTCAATTGGTGCTTCTTTTTTCCCTACAGAGGAGGTATTTGCAGACACCCGGCCACTCATTCGGTCAGTTCTTGATGGTTATAACGTTTGTATATTTGCTTACGGCCAACAGGCTCAGGGAAAACTTTTACTATGGTAAGAAAGACATGTGAACGCTGCAATTTTTCTCCTAATATACTTTGTTCAGTTTAGTAGTTCAACAGTAGATTTGGGCTAATGGCTTAAGCTTTGTGGATTTATCTTGTTTGCAAATTTAGACTGGACCAAGCGAGCTCACAGAGGAAAGCCAAGGTGTCAACTACAGGGCATTGCACGACCTGTTTCTTCTCTCAGAACAGAGAAAAGATACTTTTTTCTATGAATTTCTGTCCAGATGCTTGAAATCTACAATGAGCAAGTTCGTGATCTCCTTACAGTGGATGGTGCTAACAGAAGATATCCTTTACATGCCAATTATTTCCCGTTATCTATACCTACTTTAACATGTTGTGTGCTCCTATGTTTTTTTAACTCCAAAACACATTAGAGATCCGAAACAGTTCTCAAAATGGAATCAACGTACCAGAGGCGAACATTGTACCTGTCTCGTCATCATCTGATGTCTTGTATTTGATGAATCTTGGGCAAAAGAATCGCGCAGTGGGTGCTACGGCCATGAATGATCGGAGTAGCCGTTCTCATAGGTAGGAACTAAAATATATCTATGACTAAAGTCCAGTCACATTTTACATGTGATAGTCATACTGAGAAAAAGCGTTCTATGTAATGCTTTCTTTAGTAACTTCTTTATGGTACCTATTTGCAGCTGCTTGACCGTTCATGTTCAAGGTAAGGACTTAACTTCCGGAACTGTCCTTCGTGGTTGCATGCATCTGGTTGACCTGGCAGGAAGTGAAAGGGTTGACAAATCAGAAGTGACCGGAGACAGATTAAAGGAGGCCCAACACATCAACAAATCTCTTTCCGCCTTAGGAGATGTGATTGCTTCTCTTGCTCAAAAGAATTCACATGTTCCTTACAGAAACAGTAAACTTACACAACTGCTTCAAGACTCACTAGGTAAGAATGTGCATTCTATCCATGAGTCTGCTTAAATATTTCGAACCGTATTGATAATCTAATCTCTTATAAGATTTATGGTATTGATTCTTAAATCTTTCAGGAGGACAAGCAAAGACCCTCATGTTTGTTCACATTAGCCCAGAGGTTGAAGCTACTGGAGAAACAATTAGCACACTGAAATTTGCTGAACGGGTTTCAACCGTCGAGCTTGGTGCTGCTCGAGCTAACAAAGATGGTGCAGACGTGAAGGAACTTAAAGACCAGGTTCATGTCTTGACTTGCCTGTTTTATCTTCAGTTATGCCTTCCACCAATGGTTTCGCTCGTCTTTACATCCTGCGTGAGAGAAGGGTGTATATACGAGTATGCTTATTTCGCGTTCATAATATTGTTTTCACAGATTGCTAGTCTTAAGGCAGCTTTGGTGAGGAAGGAGGGAGAAAGAGAGCATCCTCAACATTCTCGGTCTTCCAGCCCAGAGAGATTTAGGATGAAGTCAGCCGGGTCTTCCCTTCACATCCTAGTTGGCGAAGTCTCAAAGAATTTTCCGGAGGTCGGAAGCAACCAATGGATGATGTTGGCAACATTGAGGTATTAACCAAATACTATAACTGCAAGGCCATATTAGCATAATAATCTCCATTAGAGTTTCAAACAAAACCAATGTTTAAAACAGTTTCTAATGGAATTTCATTAAAATTGTGGTTCTGTTGCCTGGTTCAGTATACGAGCAATATACACAATGCTGTTAATTCAAATTAAACTTCATATATATGTCCTAATATATGTAGGCTCAGACCTCTGCATTAAAACTTAAACGAATAAGTTTGGAGCCACAAGATATGTTAATGCATTCATCTTCGTGGCCATCTGTTGAGAGCACTCCTGACTCGAATGGCAAGGAAGACGACAAGGAATCAGTTTCTAGTGATTGGGTTGACAAAATCATGGTAAACAAGCATTACGGCTTAAGTAGAGAGGAAAATCTGATAGAATGTTGGGATGTAGACAGCACGCAGTTGTCAGAGATGTTCGGTCAGAGTTACCTCCCTGACCCTTCAAAGATATTCCCGGAGCCACAACTCAATAAGCTTAATGGGAACAAAAAGGACGGTCAAGACTACGATTTACAGAGGAGCAACCGATATGAGATGGCCACCACTGATGACTCCGATGATCAGCTGGAGGCTGCAACCAGTGATTCTTCAGAGGCAGACATGCTTTGGCAGTTAAACCCTCCTAAAGCTACCAACATTCCCAACGGCTTGGGAGGAGCTCAAACAAGGAAAACCAATCCCAAGCCAGCTAGGAGTTCGGAAACCAGGTAAATTTCTCACATTCTAGATATTAGTACCACGTTTATGTCGTGCCAACTAATCATGGATTAACATGTCAATTGTGTGATTCGCAGATTGTTTATTAGGATCCACCATAGTTTTATATCATAATTTCTAACTGATAATTCTCCTATTTTTGTGCATCACACGTGTCCATTCTCTGTGTCCCACCTTCATTCCTTTGGGGTCTTAGCTTTATTTTTCACTGGCAAATTGTTTTGTTTAGTAACTGTCAAACAATCCGACTAAAATCGCTAATGATTTTGTGATTCTGGGTGTTGTAACTAGGAGTTTGATCCCATCACTGATCCCGTCTCCTTCGCTGTCACGAAAGGTGCCCAATGGGGTCAGTCCGCTCAGTCAACTCAGTCAACCTTCATGCAGGCCCGTGAGGCAGGCAGTGCATGGCCAAGGGAAGAGAAGAACTACAAGTAAACGTACACACACACACACACACACACACACTGTTTATAAGGTGGTGAGTGGGGGAAGTTGCTTTATGGTTCTTTTACAATTGCTATATATTTTTTCGTGTACTTATGAATCTGGTTAGTTATAAAAATAGCGTGAGAGAAAAGTATAGTTTTTTTTTTTTTGGTTTTCATTATTATGGTATTGAATGGCAACGATTCTAGTTGCCTAAGTTTCCGAGGTGGTGATCATCAGAGGCATCATGTTGTCCCTCCTGGTCGGCCTGGTCGCTTTCTTTTATGTTCATACGGATTTTTTTTTTTTAAGTTTTTTGTGAGACTCTTTTTTAACTTTTCTTTTTCTCCTGTATGTGTCTCAATGAAAAAGGAAAGGAAAAAAAATTAAATTAAAAAAAAAAGAAAAAAAGAAGCTCTACAATTTGATATCTAACGTGGCTCTGACATCACAGCACCTCTAGCAACAGACCAATGTCATGACATGATTAAGTAAGATTTCAGATTTTTTTTATTTTATTTTTATTTTTTATTTTGCATGTGTGACATTTTGGTGGTGGAAATCATGATCGATAGCATGTGGATTATTTTCTCGCGTGATTTCAGCTTCAGTTAACAGACGTCTGCAAAATTGATGAGATCATCAAAAACAAATTTGTTTCAAATATATATATATATATATATATATAATTTTGAAGAATAATGTAATAGTATGACTATCAAAAAAAAAAAAAGAAACGAAAAGAAAAGAAAACACTAATGTCAGGACGTGCTTCCGAATATCAAGAGTTTTTTTTTTTTTTTTTTTTTTTTTGCGCCTACAGGGTGTATTAATTATATATGTTCACCAAATTCCTAATTGGTCAGATTGAGAGACTAAATGATTGATATCCCTATCTGAACATTAAGGATTGGACTGAGAGTTCAGGATTTTTCAATTCGTAAAATCTGTTAATCTAAACCATACATATATAAATACTGTTGGAGCAGAATTTCGTCCAACACCAAATGAACGTTCTTGAAATAAAAAGTAAGATCAAACGAAAGAAATAATCAAGTATGAACACAAGAAAACACAAGAACCTTAAGAACAATATAGAGAAAACCGGAATCCGGTATAATTGCCTCAAGGCTTTGTATTGAGAATTGTGTCTTATCTTTTCCTCTCAATTCAAGAGAATTTATAATACATTGGGAATGTAGGAGTTTAATTCTCCTATTAATTTGAGAATTTATTCTCTCTTTAATTACAATGAACCATTCATATTCCGGTAATCTGATATGAATACTTAACGTCTTTGATATTACATATAGACGATTGAGTTCCCTTTGTAAACTCCTATTAATTGTTGAACGTTATCCTTTGTAGACGCTTGAACTTCTCCTTCTGTTGAATGTCATCCTTTGTAGATGCTTGAACTTCTCCTTCTGATGTCCGATATATCATTAGGAAGACTCGTACTTAAGGGTAGTCTCCTTCCTCATAAATGAGTAGACATCTACTTTGGTTGTCTCCTACCTTATAATTAGGTAGGCTCCTACCTAGGTTGTCTCCTTCCTTATAATTAAGTAGGCTCCTACCTAGGTTGTCTCATTCCTTATAATTAAGTAGGCTCCTACCTAGGTTGTCCACTACCTTATAATTAAGTAGGCTCCTACCTAGGTTGTCCACTACCTTTAATTAGGTAGACTCCTACCTATATTGAGTTTGAGTAAAAAATATTTTAAATAATTTTTATATAATTACGAAATACCATCCAACATCAGCCCCCAGTCCCTAAGTTTAGTATGTCAAACGACAGGGACTTTTTAACTCTTTTTTTTTTTTTTTTTTTTTAGAGACCCCTTCTATTTTTTGAAGCTTTCTGTATTTTGAGTTCAGATGTTCAAAGTTGTTGTTTTTTTTTAATTCGGTCCTGCCAAAAAATTCATGATCGGTCATGCAATCATGTTCATGTTTGGTCCTGCCAAACTATATATATATAAATAATTCAGTCCTGCCGAAAAATTCATGATTGATCCTGCCGTCATGTTCATGTTTGGTCCTACCAAACTATATTTACATATATATATATATATTTTTAAATCCGGTCCTGCCGAAAAATTCATGATCGGTCATGCCGTCATGTTTATGTTTGGTCCTGCCAAACTATATTTATTATTATTATTATTATTTTGAATATGTTGGAGTCATTGGTGGATACTTATCTCCTCCTATGGAGTCGTTGGAGGACACATATCTCCTCCTAGCTCCCCATGGTAAAAATCAAAAATCAAAAAAGTATTGACAAAATTTCATCTTTATTTGAACAATTCTCATGCCTTTGGAAACTAGGCATTACATCAAAAACCCAACTTAAATAAAAACACACGTTTAATACGCTACTACTACTTAAAATCACACCACACAACTCAAACACCAACTATAATATTTCTAAGGTGTTGAACATTCCAATGATGCTTTAACACCTCACCCCACTTATTTTCTAACCGGCAGGTACTCGGCCGAACCACTTTCACCACTTTGTACGGTCCTTCCCAATTTGACCCTAGAATCACATCTCCTGGCTTTTTTGTATTTTGAATAACTTTCTTCCAAACTAGGTCTCCTTCTTTAAATCTCCGCTCCTTAACCCTTGAATTGTAGTACCTTGCTAATATGCAGCCACCCGAATACAAGCTTGCTGTCGTTTCTCTTCCATCAAATCAAGCTTCAGTACACAATTCATCATTATTTTGCTCTTCATGATAGGCCTCAATTCGATAAGTCGGCATTCCTACCTCCGCAGGGATCACAGACTTTACACCATATGCCATAGAAAAGGCATTTCTCCGGTTGGAGTCCTACCTGTATAGTGTTTGCTTTCAATAATGTCTCCACTTCTTGGTTTATTACTATGTAGTGCTCTGGGTTAAAAATTCGCCTATTTTGCACCTTGGGCTTGAATGTTGGGTCAACATTTAACCGATGCACCATGATCCTTGGATTGAATCTAGGCATATCCTCATAGGACCAAGCAAATACATCTTTGTTCTCCCGAAGGAAGCTAACCAACTGTTCTCGTAATGGTGATGACAACCTTGACCCGATTTGCACTGTCTTTTTGGGCATAGACTCATCTAGAGGTATCGATACCAAATCTTCAACAGACTATCCTCTTTTCACATGTTCTTCACGCGGATCGAGTCCTCCAAAATTTTGTATGTCATTTAAATCTTTTGGCAAATCAATTGGCAATTCTCCATCTATTTGATAAATGGTCGAAATCACCCCTTTTCCTTTTGCACTTGATTCCCCATTGGTGGCATTAACGTAACAAATCCGTGCTTCTTTTTGACTTCCGACTACCACTCCAATGCCATTTTCTGTTGGGAATTTCATCATCAAATGATATGTAGAGGTAACTGCCCTCATTGCATTTAAAGTTGGAAGACCAATAATGGCATTATAAACAGATGGGTGATCCACTACTAGGAAATTCACCATTCGTGTTACTTGTGCTAAATCTTCTCCCATTGTAACTGGGAGAGTTATCACTCCTTCAGCCCTAACACATTCCCCAGCAAATCCATACAAAGGGTTAACACTGGAGTTAGCTTTGCCCCCCTAGATTTATTCGTGTTAATGCACCTTTAAATAATATGTCCGCAGAACTCCCATTATCGACTAAAATTCGGTGGACCCGACTATTTGCTATTCTGAGAGATATTACCAAGGCATCATTATGGGGGTGGAGTAATTTCTTAGCCTCTTCTTCTGTGAAGGTTATGGCGACATTCTCCATTTTTGAAAATTTTGCAATATGCTCAGTCATGTTCACATATTGTGTACCATCAAAGTCTTTGGCTTCTTGGGCATATGACTTCCGCGCATGTGAACTATCACCTGTTTCTGGTCCTCCAAATATTGTTCGAACGTCATTTAACTCTCCTATCGGATTATTATTCTCAGCCAGCGGAGCAGGTGGTACAGGTTGTTGTTGTTGCTGTTGCACCATAGGGGGTGGGATCCACCTTTCTGCTATCACTCGTTCCACAAACTCCCGTAGCTGTCCTTGTTGCACAAGAGCCTTAATTTGTCCTTTCAACTGGAAACAATTCGAGGTATCATGACCAAAATCTTGGTGGAATCGACAATATTTAGATCTATCCCTCTTGTTAGGATCTCCTTTCATGGGTGCTGGTGGAACTAACAAATTTCGATGCTGAATTTGCATCAAGATTTGTTCTCTTGTTGTATTCAACGGTGTATAAATTTTTGTCACATCAGGCGGAGTGTATGTTTGAAATTTTTGTGTCAAAGCTTTCAACTTGTTCCATCCTGAGATGAACTTCTTCGATTTCGCATATACTCCTCCGCACTGATAAATTTTTGTGCTCGAGTAACAAGTTCGGCAAAAGTTTTGGGTTGCTTATGCACAATAGACTTTAGCATGCTTCCCTCCAAAAGACCTTCTCTTATTGCGGCAATAGCATCACTATCAATGTATCCTTCCACATAGTTCATCTCTTGGCTGAAACGCTCTATGTAACTCTTTAATGATTCTTCAGACCCTTGTTTAAGGGAAAAAAGATAGAGCTTGTCCTTCTTGCGGGTTTTTGCCATCACGAATCTACCCAAGAATTGTTGTTTTAATTCTCTAAATGAACCAATTGAACCCGGCTCAAGCTGTTGAAACCATTGAAGCGCCGGTCCAGTTAATGTCAGAGAAAATGCTAAGCACATTTGAGCTTGAGTCGCTCCCCGGATCCGCATCCAAGTACAATATCCATGCATATGCCCAGCAGGGTTCTCTTTCCCATCATATTGCTTGATAGGTATCATCTTGAAGTCGGCGGGAAACTCTTCAATTAGGATATCCTCGGTAAATGGAGGTTCGGTTTCATCCATCATATCTCTAATACCTTCTGGCACCTTCCGATTTGCCTCATAATCATCCATTCGCCTTTGCATTCTTTCAAGCTGTTGCTCAAGTTGTACTTCTCGGATGCTTCGATTTGACTGACTCTTTTCTTGTTGAATCACTTGTTCATGGTTTGCACCGCTTGCTCTACTTTGGTTTGGTTGTATAATTCGAGCACTTCGCTGAGGATTGGCCCAACCACCTCTTTCATTCCTTGTTGAAGGTACTCGACCATTTCGGGGATTCCGAGATTGGGGTACACCATGTGATATATTACGTCGTGCATTGAGTCGATCACGTAGATCAGTAGCGGAAAGCTCCTCCGATCCCGATGGAGTCCAAGTACTATCTACCTCTTCATCACTTCCTTCCAGACGAGCCAGCCTATCAAACACGGAAGTCCGCGTTCTCTCAGTTTGTGAATGTTGACTTTCACTTCGCCCTTGTGCACCCACACGTCTCCAAACTTGTCGTGGTTGCTGCCTAGCAGGTAAATCCCTTTGTCGCAGTCTTTCTATGAAAACCTCTTCTTCACCTCGTCGGATTCTACCACTCCTTACACTTCGCGAATTTATCGATGTAGCTTGTTGGCCATTGGATGGCTGAGCTCTAGTTGGTTGTGCTCCATGGAAAGTGTTGACAAATTCAGTTACCAATCCCGTCAAATTCTCCAAACCAGTCTCCAACCTATTCATGCGTGTTGGAGGACGTGGTAATCGTCTACCTTTCCCTTTACCAGCACCACCTCCTTCCGTTTGAACACCAACTGTATTAGTGGGATTTGCACTTGACACATTCTCGCTCGCCATCTTTAAGAAATAAGATTGAAAATGCCGGTGAGAACCTGTGGATATTAATCGCACAAGGCCCTCCTTCTAGCGTCAAAATGTTGGAGCAGAATTTCGTCCAACACCAAATGAACGTTCTTGAAATAAAAAGTAAGATCAAACGAAAGAAATAATCAAGTATGAACACAAGAAAACACAAGAACCTTAAGAACAATATAGAGAAAACCGGAATCCGGTATAATTGCCTCAAGGCTTTGTATTGAGAATTGTGTCTTATCTTTTCCTCTCAATTCAAGAGAATTTATAATACATTGGGAATGTAGGAGTTTAATTCTCTTATTAATTTGAGAATTTATTCTCTCTTTAATTACAATGAACCATTCATATTCCGGTAATCTGATATGAATACTTAACGTCTTTGATATTACATATAGACGATTGAGTTCCCTTTGTAAACTCCTATTAATTGTTGAACGTTATCCTTTGTAGACGCTTGAACTTCTCCTTCTGTTGAATGTCATCCTTTGTAGATGCTTGAACTTCTCCTTCTGATGTCCGATATATCATTAGGAAGACTCGTACTTAAGGGTAGTCTCCTTCCTCATAAATGAGTAGACATCTACTTTGGTTGTCTCCTACTTTATAATTAGGTAGGCTCCTACCTAGGTTGTCTCCTTCCTTATAATTAAGTAGGCTCCTACTTAGGTTGTCCACTACCTTATAATTAGGTAGACTCCTACCTATATTGAGTTTGAGTAAAAAATATTTTAAATAATTTTTATATAATTACGAAATACCATCCAACAAATACATAGGAAAACATTTCAGTGTTGTAGCCGAACGTCTGGCGCGTGATAAGTTTTTGAGAGAGAGGGAGAGAGAGACGTGACAAGTTCGAGAGAGAGAGAGAGAGAAGCCAAGCTGTCGGCAGCTTCCTAATCGTCGGCGGTGAAGAGGCCAAGCCGAAAGCTCCTCAGTAGCTCGTGGTGATCGTCGCCGGCGAAAAACTTCACCTTCTCTTGCTACTGCTCGTCCTTGGGGTCCGGCTTCCGGACGTGGCAGTGGCAAAAAGGCCAATCCGGAGAATCTCGAAGACTTCGCCGGAACTCATGGCGAAGTTGCCTCCGCGACCACGCTGCCTTCGTCGAGCAGCGAGGCAGCAATACTCACTCACTCACACACTCTCTCTCTCTCTCTCTCTCTCTCTCTCTCTCAGGTTGTACCAATCCAGAGGAGGTCGAGGACTTCGCCGGAACTCCTGACGAAGTTGCCTCAGCAAGGTGGCGACTCTCTCTCTCTTGGGTTGTATCCCTGCCCATGTATGCAAGCTCTCTCTCCCTCTCCCCTTCTCATCACTGCCCTCCAATTTGCATCCAAGGGCTCCGGATTCGTGTCCGGCAAAAGTTGGATGCCGGACATGAGAACGTTCGTAAATATATAAAGTTTATATGAAGTAATATTGATTAGTGGTTGACACTTTATTTCGAGTTTGCAATTTATGTATGTTGCTACAAAGGATTATAGTGCTACAAATTTGATTTAAATTCGATTGTGTAGTGGCAACTTGTACTTTTTTTTTTTTTTATAATTATTTTTAAAGGTTACGGATTGAAGTCATGAATCCTATTAATAAAATCCGATATTTAAGGATTAAATTAAATTCGATTAAAAATCTATTGGAATGAGATTTTCACTATCAAAATATTACAATCAAAATATTATAATTTAGACGTAGAATTGAGATCTAATCTATGTAATTTTATCTATGAACACTCCTGATTTGATTACGTAGCACCTTTTTTTGATTTTAAAAAAAAAACAAAAAGATCTAAATGCGGAGCACCGTTCTGACTGAAGTTGTGACCTATCACAAGACCATTTAGAAATAAAGCTCAGGAAATTTAGAGGAATATCACAATATATTTTTTTTTTCCTGCTCAAAATACCAAAGAACTTGAATTTGCTAAAATGTGTTACGAGAAGTATTGTTTCTCAAAGCGCGTTCAAGAAGAAACAGTCCAATTGTAGCAGAAAATGGGAATCTGGGTCCGACGGTCCAACAAAAACGCGACCAGTTCTTAATAATAGTATAGAATGAAAAGAAAATTATCTAAATAATCATTTTTTTTAAATACTAACCAACACGATATAAATTATTCATTCTTGATTAATATAACATAAAATTAAATATTTAATTTTATATTATATTAATTTAATATTTTTTTATATCATATTAGTACAATGGTCTTTAAATATATGTCGTATAAACCTCTATTTGGTAAGTTAGTTAGAAATGAAAATTTTAAATTGGAGTTGTTAACTTTTTAAAAACTATTTATAATTTGTGTTAACTTTTAAAAAAAAGATAAAAATTAATATAAAAAAGTATAATTTAATTTGAGTTAAACTTAAACCCAAATAGAACTTAAGTATTTTTCCCCTTTTTATAAAAGCCTTGTTAGACCCCAAAACAAAAAACTAATATACTTATTGGGAAAAGCATATCCATGTCACAAATTTAAATACTACTGTATTAATATGATATAAAAATTTAATACTAAATTAATATAATATAAATCAAATACTAATAAAATTAAAATTTATGTCAAGCTAATTATGAAGAGGGAATTTTTATCATGTGGATCAATAAATAGTTAAAAACAAAAAAACAAAAACGGTTACTTATTTATATTTCATTGTGTGGCTAAATCTATTGTATAGTGGTGACTAGTGAGACCAAATAGGAAGCACCGGGTGATGAATTTAGCAACAAGTATATAAGTGTACGTGTATATAAGTACACATATACGGATTCTCTGTTGTCCGGTGCCGGACGTCTGGCCAGGAGGGAGAGACAGAGAGGAGACAGAATATGAAAAAGATTAACCGTCTACCTTTCATTCACTTCTTGATCGCCGTAAACGATTGTCTTATAACTGATATTTTCATACGTACATTAAAAAAATAAAAAAATAATGCTTATCTAAACAAATATGTCTGTGTATATATATATATATATATATGTGTGTGTGTGAGAGATAGGGGCCCAACAGACATGCACTTGAGTGGGCAACACGCGTCAACTTTACAGCTGGAATACGGACCCCTTCTTCATGAGTGGCAAACACCCTTATCTGGGTCCCACTGCACATGGCCACGTCATCAACTAATTGATGCTATGTATGAAAATGAAAATATCCACCACAATTTTTTTTTTCTTTTTAAGTGACAAAATGCAGCCACTGCTTTGTTGTTGCCAACTCGGCCAAAACTAATAAATGATATTGGAAAAAAAAAAAAAAAAAAAACTTGTCCAAAATTCTATTTGTTGTGTTTCCGTTGACAATCTTAAGGAGAGATTTCATTCTTAATTATACGTTTTGCTATTTAGAAAAGAAAAAAAAATTTTAACACATTGATGCGATGATAAAAAATATTCTTAATTTTTCTTCACTCAAATGTCTTTATTCAACAACCTTAATATAAAATGTCTTATTCAGTTTGTATGCTATATGATATTAGACCTATGATGAATTGAATGAAACTCATCTATCCTTAAAGAGAGTCCATTCCATTAGTGATTCTGATGAATAAGGGGATGGAACCAACAATTTTTTTTTATTAACAAAAAAGAAAATAAATATAGATATGTATTAAAAATATATAACATAAACTTATTTAAGATTTGAACTCTGTTGTTTTTTCATTATAATATCCTTGGATTGTTTCAAAATAATATTAGATTGTCGTAAAGGTAATTCCAATGGGGAAAATCGAGAGCATCATACAATCTTGTTGCCACAACTTGTTTTGACTTTGATAGAGATTTCATATAATTTTTGGGATATTGCTAATAATAAATTTAAAAAAAAAGAAGGAAAAAAAAATGAGAGACATGTTTGGGGGCCGGCTATTATGACTTATTTGTTCGATTATATAATTTGCTCTCCGAGCACAACAAAAACAATAGTTGGCTTTTACTTGGTCTAGGTTGCTTTATCATTTTTATATTTGTGTTTCTTAATCAATCTAAATACAATTTGCTTTATCTTAACCCACCTAATTGTTTGACAACCAAGGCACGTTACTTTTTTTTTTTTTTTTTTTTTTTGGCTCCCCTAATTTATAGGCGATATTTAGCAAATAAAATAGTCTACTATGTGGAATGGTTCATGACAATCTTGCTTGATTAAAAAGTCAAGATTTTTTGGATTTTACCTTTTTGGACCAAATCACACAAAGTCGGGTAGGAACTAAAACAGCATCAAATGATATGGGAGCCATGAATGTTAGTTTTGGAATTAGTCTTTACTTTTTTAAAGGATAATAAATATCATTTTAAATGATCACATCATCGTCACGTTTTTTTTTTCTTGTCTATTTTACTAGTCTTATAACTGGAATCGAACTCGCAACCCATCATTCAAAATCCTCGACCTCCCTCCATAATGTTATTAGATTTGAGAGTGTTAGGCAAATTTATACCTTATTTTTTTATCACCAGCCGAGTGGTGCAACAAAAATGATGTTTTTGCAATAGTTATGTTTCATATCGCAATCAAAGGTCTTTGATCATCTAAGATTTTGCATCGTGTTATTGGAATCACAGTAGCGAGAGTGAAAATTTTCGAACATTCTCTATATCTTTGATAGAAAATTCATTCGGATTATTTCATTTTTATTGACGAGCTCAAATTCTTTTTTAATTAAAAACAACACACTTTTTTTTTTTATGAAATTAATTGAATTCAATTTGTTTAGTTACCCTTTAATCATTTTCAATCGGCAACCCACTCACATTTTATTTAAGAAGTTTTTAAGGAAAAAAAAAGATATTTAAAAATACCTTAGAAATAAACTACTATGAACATAACAGGGCAAAATTTAATATATTTGTTATACAATAATGGTGTGGAATGGAAATCTGCTAAAACGATTTTATAGGACCTCCTTGGTATAAAAATTATATGAAATATCCCACATAATTACTGCATGAATTATCAATAATCCAATCACACTTTAGCATAAAGAATTTAATTATTATAATTTTATTTCTTAACAAAAAAAAAAAGAGAATTACTATAATATTATTTATTTTGGAAAACTATTATTGCCCTTTTTATGATCTCGTTACAAAAGAAAAAAAAAAAAACCCCCCGAAGAGCTGTTTTGTTTTCATCATAAATTAACAGCCGTTAATCATAATCAAATCGTAATGATCGAACGAACATTTTGGTTCCCAGAAATGTCCTTTCGCATATAAATGAGAGCAAAAATAAAAATTACAAAAATTAATTTAAAAAAATAAAAAAAAAATCCGCTGCTTGGATTCTGTACAGAGCTGTGATCAGCTAATGTCCAAAAACCAAAACTGGCAGGGGTATTTACGTCATTTCAAGTCCTCTATTACACCGCAGATTAGGACATAAATGTCATTATAAAATGTTTGCCACCAAATCATACCCTTTTTCCGCGTTCTCCTCTCTCCTCTCTCTCTCTCTCTCTCTCTCTCTCTCTCTCACTAGATTAATCTTCCAATCACGTCGCAGAAAAATCTGGAACTCTCTCTCTCTCCTCTCTCTCTCTCTCTCTCTCCCCTCTTAGCTCACTACTCTCTCTCTCTCTAAAAGTGTTTAACCAGACGGAGGGGTTTTTGAGCAATCGGTTTGAGCTATGAAGTGCCTCTGAGGCCTTCGGAGTCGAATGATTCGTAGGTTGTCTCAATGTCCGGCCTCCTTTGCTTCTCGATCTGCCACTGACTCGCTCTGCTCAGCTGTGAGTTTCTAGGGTTTCTGAATTTCTCCCAGAGAGTTCCACTGATTTCTCTCCACAAATCCACTCCACATTTTCGCAAATGCTTGTTGTTTTCTTGATCCTAATTTTTTTTTTCTTTTTATGGGTTTCGTTTCGGATGAAGCATTACTGTAATTGGTTTGGATTGGATAAATTTATAAAAGGTTGATTTGTTTTGAGTCTTCTACGTGCATTTGGGTTTCCATTTAAAGCTAATTCTTTACTACATTTTGTTCTAATTGTAAAGTTTTTTTTTTTTTTTTTTTGGCTTAGATTAGTGTAGATTGTCTTTACTTTTAAATTGGTAGAATTTGTGAAAAGGAAAAACTTTTCCTGGTTGGTTTTTGAAAGAAAGTTGGAAAATCTTGTGTATTTCTACGGTTTGTTGATTCATAGGACCTTTTAGCTTTATTGCTTAGAGTAATGCGTTTTCAGAGAATTTGAAAATTTGATGTTCTTACTAGGATAATAGAAAATTTAATTAAAAAAAAAAAGTTAAAGCTTCCATTGACTTCTTTTCCTATGAATTGGAAATTCCGAAAACTACCCAAAAAAAAAATTTCTATTTCTTGTAATGTTGTGTGCTGTGATATACAATTATCTAAGTTCGACAGATAAAATTGGTGGAAATTTTTTAAAGTTTTTAATTCTTAAGTAATACCCTTGAGTGGTAAAATTGTAAAAGGGCTTTATTTGATATGTTTGGCTGATCATTGTGGCACCAGGTTCTCCGAAATGTTGAAACATAGAACAAAATGAGCCAGACTGAAATAACAAGGATGAAGCCTTCTCCTGTCCCGCTTGCAACTTTGATCGGTCGTGAGCTTAGGGGCGAGAAGGTTGAGAAACCATTCGTGAAGTATGGCCAAGCTGCTTTGGCTAAGAAAGGAGAGGATTACTTTCTGATAAAACTGGATTGCCAGAGAATTCCTGGGAACCCGTCGACATCATTTTCTGTATTTGCGGTATTGTTTCGTTCTATATTGCTCTTCACTTAGTTTAAAGACACCTGATAACCTTCTAGTCTGAAAAAGGAAAAGTAAAAGAAGAAATTTGAATCTTAAAGAATTTCAAACAGCCTATCGTGACTGATCTTATAGTTGGTACTTTTTTCAGTTGAGCGGGGACCAAACTTGTATACAAAACAATATATGAAGAAAGAGTTTTGATTTGTTTTCCTTGTATGTTCTTTATGATACCAATTAGGAATTCTTGATCAGCAGATATTTGATGGGCATAATGGTATATCAGCAGCAATCTTTGCAAAAGAGAATTTATTGGATAACGTCTTGAGTGCAATCCCTCAAGGAATCAGTAGGGAAGAGTGGCTTCAAGCACTTCCTCGTGCATTGGTTGCCGGTTTTGTGAAAACTGACATAGAATTTCAACAGAAAGGCATGTACCAAAGTTGCTTTCTTGTACTCCTTTTGGACTTTGATTATTTGTAATCATCTAATGTTTTGATAATGTACAACAGGGGAAACTTCTGGGACAACTGTGACATTTGTTGTAATTGATGGGTGGACCGTGACTGTTGCATCTGTTGGTGATTCTCGATGCATATTGGACACTCAGGGAGGTGTAGTTTCTTTGTTGACGGTTGACCATAGACTGGAAGAAAATGCAGAAGAGAGGGAGCGTGTAACTGCGAGTGGGGGTGAAGTAGGAAGACTTAATGTTTTTGGTGGAAATGAGGTATGACATAATGCTTTCTGAATCAGTACTTCCTTTTCATAGCAGAAAGATGCATCTGGGAAAATTTTTGTTTTTGGTTCTAAACATTGAGTGTTTCTATGGTTCATAGGTTGGCCCCCTTCGCTGCTGGCCTGGTGGATTGTGCCTTTCTAGGTCAATTGGTGATACAGATGTAGGAGAATTCATTGTCCCGATCCCACATGTTAAGCAAGTGAAGGTGAGCTAGAGCATATTGCATTATTGATAACGGGTTTTCTTCATTTACCCTGTTGATGCTTAAAATTTTTACTTTCTGGTCATGCAGCTCTCAAATGCTGGAGGGAGGTTAATAATAGCTTCTGATGGGATCTGGGATGCATTGTCTTCTGACATGGCTGCGAAATCTTGCCGGGGACTGCCTGCAGAGCTTGCTGCAAAGCTGGTTGTTAAGGTGATGTCTATGATGCTTACTCTTTCTCAAAAAGCATCCGATTGTTTATCTTTGGTCACAAATTTTACTTTCGCATGTTTTAGGATGCCTTAAGATCGAGGGGTCTTAAAGATGACACAACCTGCGTGGTTGTTGATATAATTCCGTCTGACCATCCTGTGTTGCCTCCAACGCCAAGAAAGCGACAAAATGTGCTTGCTTCACTCCTCTTTGGGAAGAAATCACATAATTCGATGAACAAAGCTAAGCTTTCTGCTGTTGGTGCTGTAGAGGAGTTATTTGAAGAGGGTTCTGCAATGCTTGATGAAAGGTATGATCTCTAGCATAAGAAGAGGACTCAGTAGATGATATAGCAGAATTCTATGTTAATCGATTGACTGATGCTGACTAAATATGTATTCTGATTCCATTACATGCATCGTGAGGACCAGTTTTCGTACAAGATTGTAACTTTTCTTTTTCTTTTTGCTGGTTTTCTTCTTAATTATAGTGGCTTTTTGCTATGTGATGGCTAAGGTACATAAATCGTCTCGACTTACAGTCGTAAATCCTTGTCCCTCTTAATGAAAATACAGGCTTGGTAAGGATTTTCCGTCGGACGCAAACTCTGGGATAATCAGATGCGCAGTCTGCCAAGTGGATCAACCCCCAGCCGACGGTCTATCAGTAAACCCTGGCCCTTTTTTCTCACCAGCAGCCAAGCCATGGGAAGGCCCCTTCCTCTGCGCGATCTGTCGGAAAAAGAAAGACGCCATGGAAGGGAAAAGGGCAAGCAGACCAATCTTGATCTCATAATAAAAGTAATTCATCTGATTGCATAGTATATTTTTTTTCTCTGGCAGTGTGAGCATACTCAGATGGTAGGTTTTTTTTTGTTTTTTGTTTTTCCAAAGTGGGTGATTAATATAGATGTTTGTAAGAAATGAGAGGTCGGGATAATACTACGACGGGGCGGTGTCTATTTTGCACTTGTTAAAAGAGTTATGGTGTGGGTTTCTGTCTGGTTTTGTGCTCAGCTGTTGGACTGACTGACGGAGAACGCGAAATGCTGTCTGATAGATGTCTTTATGATGATGGTTTGATTGCTAACATCTTTTATTTTGTAAGTAAATTTGAAGAATTCTATAGTTATACGTTTTTTTTTATACGGTAGTCGCTTGTTTTTCTTCTATTTTCACTTTCTAAACGCCACCCCGCCCCCCCCCCCTAATTGTGCTCTGAATACATCTCTATCTTGTTGGAACAAATGAGATTATTATATATTAGATTTGGGATACCTGTGGGCAAGTTTTTGAAGTTATCTTCAAGGCCCAGCTAAACCTGGGGTCATTTTCCTTGTGATTCTGGTTCATGTATTGGTGTTAATTGTACATTTTAATTTCTTTTATGACAATTGTTTTTCCTTTTTTTTTTTTTTTTTTTGGGTCTTTTTGGGTTCCCCTGCCTTTTATGAATGAATTGTGTACAATTTTTTTTTGGTCATGACTTGTGGTTCTATCATTTTTGTCGCGTCATCCTTTACTGAAACTTTTTTTTTATTTTTTTATTTTTTTATTTTGGGAAGCTGGGAATTCTACGGGCTTGCCTATGAGTATGAATTAAAGAAAGAACAATCGGTTAAATAGTTTTTAAATTTTTTAAAAATAATGGTTGATCTTATTTTTTTTTTTTTAATTGAGATAATCTTAATTTTTTTTTGATTTTAAATTCTTTATT
Organism: Ficus hispida; assembly: GCA_025413025.1. Classification (NCBI taxonomy): domain Eukaryota; kingdom Viridiplantae; phylum Streptophyta; class Magnoliopsida; order Rosales; family Moraceae; genus Ficus; species Ficus hispida. The sequence continues at coordinate 11,935,323 of CM046363.1, forward strand.
TTGACCGTTATGGTCATTTCATCTAAAATTATTAAATTTTTAATAAAATTTTGTATAAATTATAATTTTTATAGTAAAAAAACTAAATATCCATTCAATTTCTATTTTCATACTCGTTTACTTTCTCCCTTAATTTTTTTTCCGTCAAACTGCAAAAAAAAAAAAAAAAAAAAAAAAAAAAAACAAAACAAAACCAGAAAATTAACCCAAACCAGAACCCAATCGTAGCAAGTCCACATCCCAAAGACCCATTGATTCTAATTTTTCTACCTTCATTCGTTAGCTTCAATTTATCTTCTCGTTCTTTTTTTCAAACTTCTAGGATTTTTTTTCAAGCCCTGATCTATAAAAGACACAAGAACACTAGAAATCCCATGTAATTTGAAAATATTCAATACCGACTGACCCCCCTTTCCTTCGTTGTCGTCGAGCTCACCCCGCCCTCCTCCACAGTCGCTGAGCTCAACCCCGCGCCCCCCCTTCCCTTGCCAAACTCAACCCAACCCAAGACCCCCTCCTTCGCCACGCCAAGCCGGGGCCCCCTCTCCCCGAACTCAAAACCTAGCCCGAGACCCCCTCCTTCACCTTCGCCGAGCCCAAGCCACCCTCCTCCCCCCCCGCCCATCACCGAGCTCATCCCCAACCCCCACCCAACGAACTCAAAACCAAGCCTAAGCCCAAGCCCGAGACACCCCCCCCCCCCCATTTGGACTCAAAACCCAGCCCAAGACCCCCCTTCCTTCACCAACGTTGAGCCCTCCCCCACCATTGTCGCCGAATACAAGCGCCTCCCCCCCCCCAACCACCATCGCCGACGAACACAAGCACCAACCCCCATCGAATGGTTCAAAACCCAGACCCCCCAAAAAACTCAAAACCCCCACCCTCCTCCCTCACCCACTGTTGTCGAATTAAAACTCCCCACGTCCGATGCTGTCTCGCCAAGGTCTGTCTCTGGGTTTTTCGGATCTGGGTTTGCATTTTTTTTTTTTTATGCAGGGTTTGGGTTTTTGTTGCTACATCTGAGGGAGGAAATGAAGAGAGAACCTCCCCCACCGTCGCCAAACTGAAGCTCCCCGCGCCCGACGCCACTCGCTAAGGTTCGTTCTTTGGGTTTGGGCTTGATGCAGGGTTTGGTTGTGAGAGAGAGAGGGAGAGAGAGAGAGAGAGATAGAGCCTCGCTAAGGTTCGTTCTTTGGGTTTTTGGGTTTTTTTTTTTTTTTTTTTTTTTTGATGCAGAGTTTGGGGGGGAGGGAGGGAGGGAGCGAGAGCGAGAGAAAGAGAGAAAATTTAATTTTTTAAAATACCCTTTTAGATTTGATAATGTATATTGCATATGCAAGGTTAAAAATTTTATGAATATGAATGAAAAGATAAATCGTTATTTTTTTAAAGAATTTACGATTAACATGATAAAAATAAATAAATAAATAAGAACCAAAATATCATATATTAAAAAATTTAAAGATCATTTATTTAGGTCATTACTCCAAAGATTATTCTGACATACCTGAACTTGAACTTTGGGTTATTTTTACTTTTCCATGCTTTTCGAACTTAAAAACTATTATTTTGCTTATTAAATTTTGAATTAATCGATCTTAATTTCTTGCATAGAAAAAGATAAATATGGATAGAAGGTATATACGTGTTATTATTATGTTTCACATTACAAGAACGAGTGATTCTTGAAACGGCTTTTTGTCATTCATTAATTTATTTATGTATTATAAAGGGCATTTTTGTTGTTGAAATTATTGTCAATGTGCTCTCCTTCTAACAATAAAGACGTGTCGTTTATCATTTTAAAGTTTGCCATGCTGAAGCGTGAAAACCATGTGTTCATCGCCCAGTAGTTTGTCGTCTTTAGGGCAAATAAACAACAATCGTTTTGATGGAACAAAGTTTTACTTCGGTATCTTCAATAAACGACGTGTCGTTTAATTTGATGAAATCCTTTTGGTTTCTTGTCACTGATGAACACCTGACGTTGGAAGTTAAAACAGAACAAAAGTAGAAATTGCTAAAGCCCATAAGTGTGATTCTACTTTTGGACCGTCAAATAAATTCTATTTTTGGACTGTCGAATTTTATATCAGAAATTGTTAGTAATTCGTCGTTTTTTTTATTTTTTATTTTTATTTTGGTTTGAGTTGATTTTGATTAATTATAACATTAAGAGACTCGCACTACCTTTACACTACTTTTTCTATTGAAGAAAGACATCTTTTATGTAATCAAGAGTGAGCTCAATCAATCCATGCGACAAATATATATATATATATATATATTTATATTTAAAGAATCCATGGGATTGAAAACAAGCCATATCTATCTATCAAATTAACCAACCCAACTACTCCGAATCAAAATTTTTCTCGTCCGTCATACTTACCCTTGGGAAAACAACAAAAACCATTGTGGATCCAAGTTTTCAAACAACCAATAGAAAAATAATTAAAAATAAAAACAAAATAAAAACTTCAAAAAAAAATGCGAGGAAATGCATGAAATTGATATTTCTTATTTTGTTTGGAATTTCAACAAACACAACAACTCCCTTTCCTGTTTTCATTTTTTTTAAAGTTTTTTTTTAATTATTTATTTTTCTCGTACTTTTGGGTCGTTTGGACACTTAGACAACAAATAATATAGTTTTTTGGAGACAAATATATATATATATATATATATATTTGATTTGAACTTATCGGAATTTATCTTGGGGCAATTTAGAAATTATTATGGAGTGAGTTGTTATCACCAAAAACACAGAATTATTTCATTATATAGAGCAGAACACATGAAGGATTTTTGTAAGTTCCCACGTATATATGACTCATTTTGATTTCATCATTTCACACAATTTACTTTTTTTTTTTTTTAAATAACTTTTTTGTCTTAAGAAATTACAGTCGATGGCCCTTTACAGACTAATTTAAGTTAGTAGTTTCGTCAAATTTGAAGTTTTCTTTTTTAAAAGAATAACTTTCATAAATCATTGATTGATTTTTGATAAATTATCAATTAGTCACTGATTTACTAAAAAAATGTCTAATTTAATAATTTTCAACCATGAAAATTATGTGTTCTTAAATTTTTAAGAAATATATATATAATTTTTAATTTTAACAAAACTAGGGATAATTACGGAAAAATACACTTCCAATCATTTTTAAACATTTTTTTAGGGGAATTTTACTAATGCTAATTGATAAGTGAACGCTTTCAAAACATAGATGACAACCAACCTTGACACAACAAAAGCACTCACATTAAAAAGACAAGAAAGACATACAAAAGCACTTGTTACAAGATTTGACCAATCCCAATGCAAAGCATCATGACTTTAAGGATTGATCCTTATTTGATGAACATTAAAGTCAACTAAAATCTTAAACTGAGTAGTTGCAATCATTATCTAGCGGTAATTAAAAAAAAAAAAAAAAAGTTTCGAAGTCTTAACCTTGTGATATGAACTAGCTTCGCGAATGCAACATATATTGTCGTTCAATAATTAGGGGGCAACCATTGCAAACTCAATGCCATAGTTCCACTTCTCAACAGGATCAGAAGGCTGCATATCCACCACGGAGGTATAAGCACTACACCCTCCATTCCTGGCCCTTATAAAATGAGAATTCATGCTCGAATCCTTCAAGTAATGGCAACAAAGAGTGCCTCTACAAGCGCTTCCCCTCCTCCATATTGTCCTCGAACCCGCCTGCAGAGGCTGGTCGACGAGCAATTCAGGGGCGAGCGGAGGAGGGAGTTGGAACAGTTGAGCAGGATGACGGTGTTGTGGGAGGATATGTTGAAGGGTGATCTCTCATCAAGCCTCAAGCCTTCGAGAGGGAAGTCAGAAGAGTAACATGTACTGCTGGTTTGCATTATGGTAGGCGGGTTATTATGAGCTTGTTTGCGGTCCGGGTTTATGTGAGGATTTTGTAGAAGAAATCCTTCAGCTGAGGGAACTCAAGGACACTATTGTTGTTGCAATAGATCTTGTACCTTGTGTCCCCACAGTTTTCATCGGTGCTTAAGGGGTAAGGAACCCTCAACACTCCCACATTTTTGGACAAACATTCAAAGCTGACACATGGGAAACAAAAATGAACACACAAAATATGATCAAAGCCATGGTGGAAAGAGTGTGGGTGAAGAGAGAGGAGCACTGCAAAGAAGTAAGGAAATGCCCAAGTGCTCGGTCTCTATTTATAACGTAATCGAGTTACTCTTTAAAGTAAATCTTGGATAGTTTCTCTCTTTACGGATAATATTTTTACAATTGGACGGTTGATGCAGAATGAATACTCTATAATGAGTGCGTTTTAATTTTCAGATGTCAGTTGTCGTCTCTTCTCAGTTTATTCAAAGATAAATCTTGGACGGTGAAATAATAAAAACAATAATCATGAATTGTAATTGATATAGTAGCAATTTTTGAATCGTGGCAAGACACCTGTCAATACATTGCCTTCATAAGAAAGTTCAAGATTTGAAGGCATCCAACATCTATTTCCTCAATCATATGATAAAATATCATATCTTTATATGGCACCCATGAATCTTGAATTCTATTAGTTAGATTCATCAAATTTGTTTCAAAATGTGACAAGTCACAATATCTGATATCATTATTATATTATTTTTGCCTCTACCTAGAACCCAAATTATAGAGACTGGTCATAGATTAGATCATAAAAAAGAAAAGAGAGACAATCTAATTTTGTTGTACAACTTCACCGGACATGTGTCGAAGTTTGAAGTGGTTGTAAAAATTCTAGATTACAGTGAGTATAAACAAACCTTTTGACTGAGAGGTTGCGTATTGTTTTAGCTAGGTTCCCATAAATGTTGTCTATGGAGAAACAAAAGACTGAACATGTATGTTTGGGACATCATTTTAAATTTAAAAAATTCTTTTAAATTCAAATTTAAATTTATTATTTTAATTTTTCAAAATTTATATTACACTCATTTTTTTCTTAAATATTTATTTATTTAGATTTTCGATTCAAATTGATTTTTTTTTTTTCACACTATAGAAAATAGGCCTCATTCTTGAAGCCAACACGTGTCAAGGACAATTGGGTTTCAAAATAATATTAATCTAATCCCACTTTCCTTGTTTAGAACTTTTGAGCTCCCACTTGCTCTCCCATTTCCTCAAGTGGTCTCCTTTAACTAATTAATAACATGTATCTTGTTTCAACATTATAAGAGTAAGGCATTAAGTTCATTTCGTACAATATTAAAGTAATTTACATGTAATTGGGATATTGATGAGGACATGCATCACTTTCAGGAGATAAGTTGATTCATACAATGTATACGGAGATAATTTATCCCTAATTACATTATTAAGGCAAGTTTAACACGAAATATTACTCGTGTAAACCTATACAAAATGCTTGTCATTCAATGGAATAAGGGTGACATACTTTTCGTCAATAGATATGCCTGACTGTAAAATTTTCACCAAATATTTCTATCAGAATTTGGGAAGTCTCTTTGATCACGTTCAAAAAAATATACTGACACCAGTTGTCTCCTTCCCATACTTTTGATTATTGGAAGCCTAAATACTATGCTAATGGTTCAACAAAAATGATACAACTATATTATTAATACTTTTGTTGCTCGTAAAAAGAAGGGATATTCTACTGTGAAAGAACTTTAATTTAAAAAATTCTTTTACAGTATTCAACTCTATGCAATATGAACGGTTTGATTTAGATTATATGGTTCAGATCCCGAGTGCAAAAATAAAATGTGAGTATATGATTACCATTCTATTTGTTTAAAGAAAAAAAGTTATAATTCACAGCCCCACCAAACGAGAAAGACATGAAACA
>CM046363.1:11941277-11966796 GCA_025413025.1 Ficus hispida
GTTTCCTAATGTAGATGGAAGCTGGCCTACGAAGTTGTTTCCAGAGAAGCTAAGAGTTGTGAGTTGGGAAAGTTTCCTAATGTAGATGGAAGCTGGCCTACGAAGTTGTTTCAGAGAAGCTAAGAGTTGTGAGTTGGGAAAGTTTCCTAATGTAGATGGAAGCTGGCCTACGAAGTTGTTTCCAGAGAAGTGAAGAGTTGTGAGTTGGGAAAGGTTTCCTAATGTAGATGGAAGCTCGCCTACGAAGTTGTTTAAAAAGAAGGAAAGAGTTGTGAGTTGGGAAAGGTTTCCTAATGTAGATGGAAGCTGACCATGAAAGCTGTTTCTTGTGAGCCACAGAGTTGTGAGCTGAGAAAGATTCCCTATGGAAGAAGGAATAGTCCCTGAAAAGTTGCAATTATAGAGGTCTAAAACACTCAAGGACTTTAGATCACCTATGGAATCTGGTAATATATCAGAAAATTTAGTTTCGTAAAGAACCAATGAATGTAGATTACTGCTAGAAGAGAATTCGGGAAGGGCACCGATGAGGTTCAAATTTTCTGACGCATCGATGAATTTTATGTTAGGCAACCGAAAAATATCTTGAGGAAACTCGCCATGCAAATTGCATGTAGAAAGCGAGACAGATGTCAAAAAAGACAAGTTTGTCAAGAATTGAGGAAACGACGAAGAAAGATTCACACCGTTGAGGTGAAGCTCTCTTAAGTTGGTCATGTTTGGGGTAAGTTTTGTCATTCTCATAGACAAAATACCTCTTGGTTCTCCTTCAGGAAAATCAACCATGTAAGAAGAGAGATCAAGAGAAACCAAATTGGTCAGCCACACAATTTCAGAAGGAATAGGGCCAGAAAACACAGAGTGAGAGAGATTAAGATGGGTTAACCTCGAGAGACGGCCAAAGGTGGATGGAATTTGAGTAAAAGTGAAGTTGTTGAAGGCAAGGTTGAGCAGTCGAAGTTGACGTAAATCGAAAAGACTGCTGTTGGGAAGCAACGGCCCTTGAAGACCACTGCAGCTGAGGTCAAGCTTCACCACTTGCCCTGTTTTCATGTCGCATGCAACACCATCCCACTCGCAACAATCCGTTCCCGCCTTCCAGAACTTCATCTTTGGAGAAGAAGTAACAGAAGGAGGACCATAAAAACCAAACTGATCCTCTGTGAAAGTGAGGTTTTTGAGTGCAAACTCTTGCTTCAGATGCAACAAAGCAGAGCTTTGGTGAGGAAGGCATGTAATTGTAGAGGAAGAAGAAGAAGTATTAGTCAGAGAATGGGTGAAAAAAGAGAAACACAAGATGATGAAAAACACGGGGAAATGATTCTGCAGGTAAATCACTCCCTTCATTTTGGCAGACAGATGACGACAAGTTTTGCAAAACAAGAAGAGATAATTCAGAAGAGAAATGTATAGTGAAGGATTTTGAGGCCTCAAGGGCTGGGCTTTATATGCACCAAGTCAAACTGTTTTCTTCTTCTTCCCGTCTCATAATTAATTTTTTGTTTGTTTTTTTTTTTCTCCAATAAATTTCAAAAATAAAAATAAAAAATAGAAAAACATAAATGAAAAAAAAAAAAAAAAAAACTAAAACCACCATTCAAAATTATTAAAAAAATAAAAAATAATTAAAAATAACCTAAAGAAAAAAACAACCTTTAGGTGACAAACAAACCCAAACAAAAATTGGATTCATTTATACATCTTGAAAATATTTTCCTGTTGAATTTGAAGCTTGTAAGCATTTTTCTTTTTTGAGTCAGTGATTCTGTTTCTTTGCATGTTATGAATTTCTTCCGATTTATTTCAATATCTTGAAATAACAATCTACACTTCTTTTCTTGAGCGAGTTTATAATTATAAAAATTTTCTCCCGACTTACCGTCCCTAATGTTACTATTATTATAAGTTTTTTTTTTTTTTTTGGCTTTTATCGAACAGGTGAATCAATGAGTTTCAAGTATAAAAGCGTTGTACAGAACGTGCCCCAAATCAAAAAGTAAATAGGAAAAAATGTTTTTTTTCCTTACAAAATTAAACTCATGAACTGATATTAGGTTATAGAATGATATGCAAAACGTTATGATAAGATCAATTAACATACTCAACAAAACATGGTTATTAGTTTAACCAGAAAAGCGAAGTGGTTATAGATCTGACTATAACATAAATGTAAAGTTTGAATCTCCTATTTCAAGAAAAGGAAATAAAATATTTTATTAAACTAAATGAATTTCTTCATGACCTAGTAAATAAAATAATTCTTAAAATTAACGAAATATCCAAACAAGAGACTTTAATAATATACAATAATCATTGATCTAAACAAGAATATTAAAAGAGCTTTGGGGTGTATAATTGAATCTAAAATAATAGTTCATTTGAATTCTACATTTAAGTAAACATAAGAATCAAATTCGTAATAACTTCAAATCTAAATTTTATAAGCCAATTAAACAACTTATTCAATATTCACTTTGATTCATGTCTATTTTGATTATGTATAATTATACACAACATAAAGACATTATAGTCATCTACTACTTCTCTAAATGATCTAGTCACCAACGAAAATTATCTCGTCGTATAGTGGCTTAATTCACTCTAAGCCAACAAAAAAAAAAAAAAAGGATTAAAAAAAGATAAAAAAGAAAAATAATAAAATAAAATAAAATAAAGCCATCACCCGTGAAATGATCACTAGTGCTTTGAATTGTGAACATCAAGTTGTGAAGAGTGGAAGACTCTCGTTTATTTTGCTTTTGAGAGTGGAAGACTTATCTTACTTTTCCTAGTGGACGAATCTCACCAAACAGAATATACAATGAATCTTCATTACAATTATATTGAAACCTATTGACACCCCCTCACCTATAAATCATTTTCTAACATATCTTAAAAAAAATGAAAAGCACTTGTTTGAAACAAAGATTTGGATTGACGTAACCGGTTATAGACATGGAAGAAAGATTATATCGGAATTTCTCCGAATTTTGGAGTACGCACTTGGCTCATCGCATCTCTCAGCTATATGGAAAACCTAGAAGCCGTGAATCAAACTGAATTCGAATCTAAGCCCCCAAAGTCATCGAGTCTTTTTGCTTTGAAAGTCATTGAGTCTTTGATAGGAGTTATCTGTGTCTCCCATTTATCTCAATTTTGATTTGTTTGTGTTATTATTTTATATGTTGATGGCCATTCGAATTCTAATAGTACTTGAAATATGGTAAATCTCTTCTAAAATTGTTATAAGAAATATCGATGATACGTATCTTCTAAAAGTACTTGAAATATGGTAAATCTCTACTAAAATCATAGTGCTCCTTACTAATAAATTATTTGTTCTTCGTTTGTAAATATAAACACATTTATGTTAAATTTCTTTGTGTCCTTGTCTCCTTCATATTTACTTTTATTATTTTCTTAATTAATTTCTACACTAGTTAGTCTGCATGTATCATGATGTAATTCTATGTGTAATATGAACATAGTATAGTCTTCGTCAGAAATCAAAACATCGACTTTCAGTGAAAAAGGGGTCTTGCATGGAAGTTACAACTTATTGGGGTCCAACTAGTTTTTCCTCGTGAAGGTCCTTTACCATCGAACTGCTAGTGGGATTGCATGTAATACTTTTCTTGTGTACCAAAAAATAATATATATATATATATATATATGAGTTTTGCATGTTATACTTTTCTTGTGTACCAAAAATAATATATATATATATATATATATATATATGGGGTAAGAAATGATGCTAGTACTCTGAAAAGCATCGACAATCCTCTTCATCCTCTCATTTTTAAGGATTTTGGTTTTCTAATAAGTTTGCACAAATGTAGTTTTTCTCTAGTCTCTCATAGTTACTTTAAGACATACTTAGTGTACCAACGATATGCTTTTTAATGTGGAAAGACGGATTAAAAAAGAAGAAGAAGAAAAAAGGGGTTATGAAAAGAAGAAATTGGCTGTGAAGCGAGTAAGGTAATATAGTTTTAATAACTTCGTTGACTTTGTAATATTGTAACAACTTATTGTTCATTTATCTTTGTCTTCCTTTTTTAATGTGGAAGATAAACTAGTATTTGTAGTTTAAAAATAGAAATTCATTCGAATATATGCAATTCTGAGTTAGTTTTGCATGTTTTACACGAAACGCGTGCCAAAGCCTACGGAGAAGAATTAAGAAATGAAAAAAAAAAAAAGTTTCAAGCAGTGCATTGTATTATTTTAGATAAATGATATTCTTACCAAACATAATTTGTTCACTAGTTGGATATGGATATTAAATATTTGGATGATATGTATGTTTAAACGCGTTAATTTATGAAATTGTTTGGGTAAATTTTGTCAAGAAATTTCATTTTAGCATGTTTAATAATGCTCGAGTATCATTTTATCATTTTTTTTCCGACAAAAAATAATAGTGACACCATATAAAATGCCACAAAAAATTTTACGGCAATTAAGAATTGAAGTATTTTTTTTTTCTTCATATTTCATTTGCGGTATTCCTGATCGAGCAGTGTTAGGAACACCAACTCTAATTTCAAATTTTTGAATATCACTTCATGTGTTTTATTTTCATTAATAAATGTAATCAATTGATGGGTTAATGTTTTAAATACTTATCAATAAAAAAACGACAACTCATGTGTCACATAGATTGCTATTAAAAAATTATGATTATAATTGATGTTTCTAACATTTTTCTTTCCAATAATACTGTAAACTATTACGACAGTAGTAGATGTGAACTTTAAAAATGGGGCAAAAATTTGCCGTAAACTTTTTGCAGCAATTTTTCTACTTCTTGGGGCACATTTGTTTTTGTTTTTTGTTTTTTGTTTTTTTTTTGTCACTAAAAAGCATAGTTCTTGTAGGGGTGTGTGTGTATTACATATTTCTTCATCCTTGTTTAGTGATCCTCGTGTGACACGATCCACATATGTCATACACACGAGTTACACATATTACATATATGTATATATATATATATATATATATATATATACATAAGAAAGTTCTTCAACAAAGAGGGACTTCATCGGAACACGCAACTCATATTTGATATCTTAAAAAAAAAAAAAAAAACGACAACAACAATGCACTTGTAACAATAACATAATTCTGTATTATATTACTGAAGCAGGACAAAAAAAGTGCTGCAGTCCTTGTTTTTAACTACCTCTATTCCTTAGAAACTTATTAGATAATAGATAAATCAAGTATTAAGAATTAGAACCTCTATATATATATATATATATATCATCAAGATCAATAAAATCACACAAAAAAATAAATAAATAAGAACAAGCAAGGTTTACAGTCGTTCACCTTCAAATGTGACAGCTACATCTATAATAAAATAAGTTTGCAAGTTAAAATCACATAGCTCTTTTTATATTGTTCTTTTTACTCAAACTTCTCTCATATCTCCAGAAAATAACATCCCTATTTAAAAAAAAAAAAAAAAAACCAAGTTAGTCAAATTTAAAAGTGTGAAATCTTTAACTATCCTTAATAATCTTTTGGACATTCGCCTCACTTTTAACTCTCACAGCGATCTTAGCCTAAAGATCAATCTGCGTGTTGTCTTGGACAATTGAAATGATATTTTTGAATTTATGTCATATTCGTTTTATGGTCAACTACCTCATAATTCAAAGGAACTTTATTGAATTGGTGACTCACTTGTTTTGCTTTCGGAGAGTGGGACAACTATCTTGTAATCTCTACCTTAATTAATTGGTTTTCTTATCCTACATTAATTTCTCTAGTGGACACGCTTAATTATCTTTTACTAGTGGAGTTTTCATTTAAACTAATTTGTATGCCATTAATTTCTTTTGGCATTGTGATGTATAAACTATTCCAATTAATATAGTCTTCCACCAAGTGACTTGAGTACTTTGCACAAATAAATAAATAAAGGAATCAAATCACTTTGTTGGCGACTTTGAAGAAGGATGTAAATGTTAAACACTCTCTTTCGACCCAACTCAAAAAAGAAAAGGGAACCCGTTTAATAATTGATATAAATGAATAATTGATGTTCGTAACATTTTTCTTACTTAAATAATAAAACCCGTTTAATAATTTTTCTAAATAATTTTTTTCCCCTTATTTACTCCTTTTAAAATTAATTTTGTTAATCAAATACATTCTTACTTAAATATCTCACTATATCCGAAGATTTAAAAAAGATAACAACTAACATGTATTTATAAACTTCTATATGTGTGTATTTATAATGGTGGTGTTGCTCTTGATGAAATTTATATTTCACTTTTTTAGAGTTGGTTGGTTTTGTTTCAAGTACGCACATATATATATATATATATTTTTTTTTTCTTATCGGATTTTCACTCGGAATTTTACTAAAAAATAAGGATGACAGTATGAGTTGTGACACGAAAATACAATTAGAAACTTATATAAATTTTACGTGTAATTGATGGCATAATTCTGTCCTCCCCTTTTCGTTTATATCAATTATTGATGTTCCTAATTGATGGCATAAGAAGGATGTAAATGCTAAACGAATAATTGATGTTCCTAACATTTTTCTTTCCAATAATACTGTAAACTATTACGACAGTAGTAGATGTGAACTTTAAAAATGGGGCAAAAATTTGCCGTAAACTTTTTGCAGCAATTTTTCTACTTCTTGGGGCACATTTGTTTTTGTTTTTTGTTTTTTGTTTTTTTTTTTTGTCACTAAAAAGCATATTCTTGTAGTGATGGGTGTATGTATGTGTATTACATATTTCTTCATCCTTGTTTAGTGATCCTCGTGTGACACGATCCACGTATGTCATACAGACGAGTTACACATATTACATATATGTATATATATATATATATATACACACACACACATATGAAAGTTCTTCAACAAAGAGGAACTTCATCGGAACACGGGAACTCATATTTGATATCTTAAAAAAAAAAAAAAAAAAAAACGACAACAACAATGCTCTTGTAACAATAACATAATTCTGTATTATATTACTGAAGCAGGACAAAAAAAGTGCTGCAGTCATTGTTTTTAACTACCTCTATTCCTTAGAAACTTATTAGATAATAGATAAATCAAGTATTAAGAATTAGAACCTATATATATATATCATCAACATCAATAAAATCACAAAAGAAAATAAATAAATAAGAACACGCAAGATTTACAGTCATTCACCTTCAAATGTAAGAGCTACATCTATAATAAAATAAGTTTGTAAGTTAAAATCACATAGCTCTTTGTATATTGTTCTTTTTACTCAAACTTCTCTCATATCTCCAGAAAATAACATCCCTATTTAAAAAAAAAACCAAGTTAGTCATTTTATAAGTGTGAAATCTTTAAACTATCCTTAATAATCTTTTGGACATTCGCCTCACTTTTAACTCTTACAGCGATCTTAGTCTAAAGATCAATCTGCATGTTGTCTTGGATAATTGGAATGATATTTTTGAATTTATGTCATATTCGTTTTATGGTCAACTACCTTATAATTCAAAAGAACTTTATTGAATTGATGACTCACTTGTTTTGCTTTTGAGAGTGGGACGACTATCTTGTAATCTCTACCTTAATTAATTAGTTTTCTTATCCTACATTAATTTCTCTAGTGGACACGCTTAATTATCTTTTACTAGTGGAGTTTTCACTTAAACTAATTTGTATGCCATTAATTTCTTTTGGCATTGTGATGTATAAACTATTCCAATTAATATAGTCTTCCACCAAGTGACTTGAGTACTTTGCACAAATAAATAAATAAAGGAATCAAATCACTTTGTTGGCGACTTTGAAGAAGGATGTAAATGTTAAACACACTCTTTCGACCAACTCAAAAAAGAAAAGGGGGGAAAAAAAAAAAAACCCTTACAAGTTCCAAAAAGCAATTCTACATTCATACTAATTGTACAAATTCTTCTTGAATTATGTCACTTATGTCATCCTTTAAGATTTCAAATGAACCAATTGTACTCTCTCATATAAATACTAGTTTAGATTCACTCCAAACTTTGAAACATGTTATTTTCTGAATATAGAATTGCTGATTTCAAGTTCGTTATAACATTTAGAGATTCGTGAATCTCCCTATTATCCAAATAAATTAGTTGGGTGCCAAAAATCCATCCGATCCAATCAAAGATTGGTTTTTGAAAATCTTATCCGAATCTAATCCGTTAATATTATAACATCCAATTCAATTCAATCCATTTATGGTCGGTTAGGATTGGATTTGATTGTTCATTTGCTCTTGGACCTTTATATTGGACTTCATATTTTTTCTTCTTCCTTGTCTATTTTCTTGTTTGGTCTATCTATAATAAATAAACCATTAAGTCCTTTTTATATAAATCACTTATTAATTAAATCATAATTTAAACAAAACAAGCAAGAATTATAAAACGTGGGAATGTGTAACATAATATGTCAGGGAATTAGAAAATGAAAGAATGATTTATCTAGTGTTAATAATATACTACGCAGGCTTTGAAGTTTTCTATTATGAAAGGTGTATGAAAAAAAAAACTAAAATTTGGACAAATTATTTAAATCATAAATATAACTTATAATTTTTTACATAAAACATGAATAAAGGTTGGATTGGATTGGATTGAATGTTTTGAGAATAAAAGTGCATCTGATTCAACCTAGGTTTTTAAGAGTTGACATCCGATCCAATTCAATAGAGGTCGGTTATCCGTAAAAAAATGGATTGGATTGAACGATTTGATTGGGTGATTAGATCCTATGAACACCCCTGACACACATTTGCCCTATTTATATTCATCGCACTTGCTATTCAGTTCAAAATACAGCATGTTCCAAAGTTATTTTACAGAATAATGGCTTTTGCATAAGCTTGGATCGATTCGGAGATATTGATAAGTTAACAGCCGGTATCACAAATGGTAGTCAGAAAATTATTTTACTGAATCGTCTTGTACACTTGATTTGCTAATTTTATATCTAAATTACCACTATGCTTGCTTTAACAGATTCAGCTGATAGAGTTTTATAACCATATTTCGCTAATTCTTAATGTTAAAAAGCGCTCTTCAAAAGCCGGGGACCAAAAATATTGCAAGTTCGTGAAATATTATTTATACCTATTTAATAGTAGCTATCAAACATTATCATTGTTAATTGTTGGTAATAAAACATTGAAAAAAAAAAAAAAAAAAACAGGGCAATTACAACGAGTATTTGATCTAACACTATTGCCCACGTGGCCAGTACATAGGAAAAAAAATACATTAATTATACCCAACATTTTTTTTTTCTTTTTGCCATAAATTGTTACAAATAAGTGTGGCTTCTTGGAAAAGAGAACACATCCATCAATAGCCCCGACAAGAAAGCTGCATCCATATCCTGACGAGCTCAAAAAGTTGGGCGTTACAATATCGTTACATAATTAGGTAGAATATATGAAGCAATAAAACCACTAAAAAGTTCATAACTAAATCAAGTGCTAAAATGAAATTACCTGTTGCCCAGAATCACATTTTTCTTCCATAAATTCTTATGAACCAGTTTGGTTTCTTTGAGAAGAGAACATGCCCGCCGATTGCTCCGACAACAAAACCGCAACCATATCCAAGTAGCACAACTTTCCAACCAAAGCCAATCTCGGAATCTTCTTCTTGGCTAGGCTCATGGTCAGGAGTAGGTGTTCCGTCACTAATGCTTTCACATTTCTTGGACAACGGGAGGCCACACAAATCCAAGTTACCCTCGAAGGAGGAATTCGTAAATGTGTCGAATTGTTGACCATCCGGTATTGGGCCTTCAAGTTGGTTATCGGAGAGGTTGAGATACTCGAGAAATGTGAGGCTTGCCAATTCCTGAGGGATTTTTCCAGAGAGCTGGTTGTAGGAGACATCCATTGATTCAAGCTCCGTCAAACTCCCGAAAGATGACGGGATGTGGCCTTGGAAATTGTTACCTGATAAGTTGAGCATAATCAGTGACATAAGATCCCCTATCGTTGTAGGAATTTCTCCATGGAAATGGTTGTTTGAGAGATCAATGGACGTGAAAATAGTCAGGATCTTCACAAGTTTCATTTTTAAGCCTTTGTTCATCACGGTCACCGAGTCTTGATAGTAGACGTCCTCATCTTTCATGTACCTCAATCTTGACTTACTTGCATTAAGAATTTTTTTGTTAATGGCGGTCCAATTCCTAAAATACTCTGATGGCAAAGCCCCACTGAAATTGTTGAAGGACAAATCTACAATGCGCATCTTCACAAAGCCAAAAAATTTATGAGGATGCCATATTGGACCGCAGAATTTATTAGAGCTCAACACAAGAACTTGTAACTCTGACAAATTCTGGAGACAAAATGGAAATGTCACTTATCTGATTGTTTCCAAGATTTAGAACTTCTAGTGCTCTACAGTTGATCAAGGATTGCGGAATATTCCCTCGTATTTGGTTGTGACTAAGGTCAAGAGTCTTCAAATTGTTTCCAGCTTTAAAAAATGTCCGAGGTATCTTTCCCAAAAATTTGTTTCCTTGCATGTTCAACGCCTCGAGAGAATTGCTGAAGCTACCCAAGCATTGTGGAATAATAACACTGAATTTATTATTTAACGTATCAAGAACGATGAGATCAGTTAAGTTACATAACTGCAAAGGAAGACTTCCACTCCAGTTATTGTTTGAGATAAAAAAGTATTCCGTGGATGGTGGTGCAGCTACAAGTGAACCTTGCAACGCATTTGCGGACAAGTTCAAAAGGTACATATTTGATGAAGATGAATTTTGGAAATCTGGAAGGCATGTAAAATAATTATTGTCCAGTCTTAAATATCCACATGAAGACAACAAAGACGAAAGAATGGCTCCAGTGAATAAATTATTTGACAGGATTAGCTCTGTTAAGTCAAGATGATCTAAATGAGGAAGACAGCCTGTGAACTGATTATACGAGAGATCCAAGCTGTAAAGTTGGGTTAGGTTTGTCAGTGGTATCGGGAACTTGCCATAGAATTCATTCTTATGGAGGTCCAAAGAGGTTAGGCTGTTAAGATTTCTGAACGAAGATGGAATTTTACCACTGAAATAGTTACTCCCGAGTTTTAACGAATATAGTAATGTGAGGTTTCCAAGTGATGAGGGTAATTCACCACTAAATCCAGAAGAGGAAAGCTCCAAAACAATGAGGTCCACAAGGTTCCCCATTGTAGATGGGAGCTGACCATTGAAATTGTTTGTGGACAGGTTAAGGTCTGTGAGTTGGTAAAGGTTTCCGATTGTAGATGGGAGCTGACCACTGAAATTGTTTGTGGACAGGTCAAGGTCTGTGAGTCGGTAAAGGTTTCCGATTGTAGATGGGAGCTGACCACTGAAATTGTTTGTGGACAGGTCAAGGTCTGTGAGTCGGTAAAGGTTTCCGATTGTAGATGGGAGCTGACCATTGAAATTGTTTGTGGACAGTTCAAGGTCTGTGAGTCGGTTAAGGTTTCCAAGAGTAGATGGGAGCTGACCATTGAAATTGTTTGCATGTAGGTAAAGATGTGTGAGGTGGTAAAGGTTTCCGATTGTAGATGGGAGCTGACCATTGAAGTAGTTTGCATATAGGTAAAGATGTGTGAGTTGGTAAAGGTTTCCGATAGTAGATGGGAGCGGACCATTCAAATTGTTATTTGAGACAAGAAGACTCGTGAGTTGGGAAAGGTTCCAAAGGGAAGTTGGAATTGCCCCTGAAAAGTGACAATAAGAGAGGTCCAAAACATTCAAGAACTTAAGATTGCCAATTGAATTTGGCAATCTTCCTGAAAGCTGTGTGTCATGGAGGAGCAATGACTTTAGTTTACTGCCAGCAGGAAATTCCGGAAGAAAACCAGTTAGATTTTCATTGGAGGACAAATCAATGGTTTCAATCTTCGGCAAATGCAAGAAGTGTTCGGGAAATTTACCAGTCAAATCGCATCCCTTAAAGAGAGATATCTGTCAACGAAGATGAATTCACTAGCAATGTCTCTGCTTGTAGTGTAGAAAGGTCGACATTTTTAAGTCGAAGGACACTCAGTTTTGTCATGTTCTCGAAAAGAGTTGTCCTTGGCAGATATAAACCATTATTATCAGAGAGATCAAGAGAAATCAAATTGGTGAGCCCTGAGATTTCAAAGGGGATAAGCCCATCCAAAGCTGAGAAAGAGAGATTGAGATGGATTAACCTTGACAATTGGCCAAAGGTGGATGGGATTTGTGAATAGTTGAAGTCGTTATCGGCAAGGTTGAGTTGTTGAAGACGATGCAAGAGGAAGAGGCTGCCGTTCGAAAGCAAAGGTCCTTGAAGCCAGCTAGAGCTCAGGTCGAGGCCTACGACATGTCCAGTCGCCGTGTTGCATGTAACTCCATCCCACTCACAACAATCATCTCCTGCTTTCCAATCCTTCATCTTCGGATCACCATCAAGTGAAGACTCCTGATCAAATAAAAACTCGGATTTTAGTTGCAACAAGGCAGAGCTCTCCTCAGGTAGGCACATAATTACTCTTGAGGCAGTAAAAGAGGCATTTGAAGCATGTAAATACGAAAAAACAGTGAACGCAAAACAAGGTGAAACATTTTGATCAAGTATTCACTCTTGCAAATCATCTTTTTTCTCTCTCTCTCTATTTTTTTTTTTTTAAGAGAACATATGACTAGGAGGACATACCATTAGTGTGTGTGTGTGTATGCAATTATATGGATAGTCCTTGGGTGACGTCACTATCCATATATGTTCAGCCACACGTCATACTTGTATATGCATTACATTAAAAGACTTTGAAAAGGGCAGTTTTAAAACAGAGTGGAAGACTTGTGTGTTTTGCTTTTCAGAGTGGAAGACTAGCTTGTAGTCTTTTTTTGTTTTTCCTTCAAAATTTCTTCATATTGCATTTGCACTCACTTCCAATTCCCACAACGACCTTATCTTAACGATTGATATGCATGCTGTCTTTAGGATAATTACTAAGCTCCACAACTTAATATCAAGCTCAAGAACAATGATATTAAAATCAATAACAAAATAATCTTCATCATAAAACTATACCGAAACATACCTTAAAATCCTTTGATCTTGGCTTGAAGAATTTGGAGGTTTGACGGATTCCTTTTTCTTTTTTTTTTCCTTCTGTTTGTGCGTGAGAGAGGGGCAGAGAGAGTAGACAGAGAATGGGAAAGAAAGAGAAAGGGAGGCTAGGGATGCAAGAGTGAGCGTTGAAGAAAAAAAATGGTAAACTTTGTGAATTTCAATTGGAAATCAATTGAATGCTAATTGGCTGGAATAATAAGACCAATGCTGTCATTAACTTATTTTGGGTAGGAAATTGTCAAATAAAAGAAGGGAAATTGAATGGGAATTAAGAACATAATTTTTTTTTTCCCACGTTTTCCGATTGGCATCCCCTCCCTTCATATTCTCCTTCAGATTTTCTATTAAACACACACACATATATATATATACATATACATATAATATATATATATATGTACTTTGGCAATCAATAACTTAACATATATATATATACAAAGAAATATATACAATATAAAATAAAATATACTTACACATATAGTGTATATCTATAAACATATAAGATAATCGTATAATGTATAATTATGCTTTATATAACATACAAAAATAAATGCAAAAATTTCTTTATTACATATATATTTAAGCCATCACAAAAATTATCAAATCATCATATAAAAATTCATCAATTTGGCATGAACATTGTTCTAGCACGTCAAGTCCTCATCGCGTCACCTGAGAAAAATAACTCAACATAACATTAGAATTAAGAATTTCTAATCTCATCATATTATCTATGTTAATTCTAATGTTAATTTTCTAACTTAAAGTTAGATAGCATTTGGGGCGTTACATAACTACTGCGTAATCCATGTCATAACAAAGGAACTTCATCTCGTAAATGTGGTTGGTGACTCACGTTTTTATTTTATTTATTTATTTTTTTTTTCAGTGGAAGACTATCTTGTAGTCTTTACATTGATAAAGTGATTTTTGTCTCCTACATTTTCTCTAGTGGACACGCTTAATTATCTTTTTCTAGTTGAGATTTCACTTAAACTTCTTTGTATGCCATTATTTTTTCCCCTTTCTTTTTGCATTGTGATGTTTAAAATATTCCAATGTAGTCTTCCACCAAGTGACTTGAGTCACTTGCACAAATAAACAAATAAATATTGGGTAATAAATGATGCTAGTACTCTGAAAAGCATCAACAATCCTCTTTCGTCCTCTCATTTTTAAGGATTTTGGTTTGCTAATAAGTTTGAACAAATGTGATTTTTCTCTAGTCTCTTATAGTTACTTTAAGACATACTTTGTTTAACAAGAAAAAAGGAGTTATGAATAGAAGAAATTGGCTGTGAAGCGAGTAAGGTAGTATAGTTTTAATAACTTTGTTGACTTTGTAATATTGTACCAACTTATTGTCATTTATCTTTGTCTTCCTTTTTTAACGTGGAAGATAAAATAGTATTTATAGTTTAAAAATAGAAATTCATTCGAATATATGCAATTCTGAGTTAGTTTGCATGTTTTACACGAAACACGTGCCAAAGCCTAAGGAGAAGATTTAAGAAATGAAAAAAAAAAAAAAAAAAGAAAAAGAAATTTCAAGCAGTACATTGGATTATTTGCTTTGGTTACCAAGCATATTTCTTCTTTCTCTATTTCTGTGAAAACCATCTAATGTTTTTATTCGTTTTTTTATTTTTTTCCATAGATATTGGAAGAAACTATCTAGTAGAAGAGATCAATTTTTAGACGACTAATGTTCAAGGATGCTTGGAATTACTAGTATAAGAGACTTATAAGATATGATTATAAGGGAAAGTCTATTATTGGTGTAATTCTTGTATTTATTGAGCATAATTGAATTAGCCGAAATGAGAGAGGCTACTGGCTTTGCTTCTAAGATTATTATTGATTAACTGGTTAATTTGGAGATCACTGCAGATTAATGTTATTTTGTTTTGATGGAGAGTTTGCATGTCAAGTAATTTAACACCTTATAAGTAAATTGCTAAGTTAGTCTCTAAAGTACTCTTTGAGAGGATGTGTACACCTTTAATTATTTTTCGCTGTTTACTTTTAGTTTTGTTAAATGTGCGCTAGTTGTGGTTTTGTTCTGGTAAATAGCATTTTTTACATAAATAATAGAAATAAGTAGCATATTTAAAAATAATTTTTTTGACTTTGAAAACAAACTGATCACCAATGAATCTTTTTTTCTTCAATTGTATTTATTTTTAAATAACTTCTAAAACCTCTATATTTCTTCCTTCGAGTATGTCGACGATTAATATACTACTTTTCAAAGCACAACAATTGCCAAACATAACTACAAACAGATTATGGAGGGCTTAGCAAATCCATTAATGACGATTATGCATACTGCAAACATAATATATAAAAAAAATAAATGATGAAAAGGAATAGCTATGCATGGGTTTATAATGTAAATATATATTGGCGGGCGGGCGAACGGGTAATCAAATTTCCAAAACTTTTCTGAGTTATGAGTCCTAAGTAGACTCTTCCAATTACAGATGGAGGCTTTAAAGGAAAGATATAAAAAAAAGTTTATAATGTAAATATATATTGGCGGGCGGGCGGTCGGGTAATCAAATTTCCAAAACTCCCCACCCGCTGACAAGGTGGGCGGTTTGAAAAACCCACCAAAAAAGAGCGGTGATGATGTGGCACTGTTTTGATAGGCGGGGCGGTGACGGTGCAGTTGGTTTGGATGGTTTGGCAGGTTTTATGCATAACACTTCTAATATAAAGCAGCCAAGGACATCTTAACTAATTTGGCACCATCTTAGCCACTTATCCCATACCAACTCCTCACTTCTCCTTATAAATTTCAAGAAATTTCCTTGTAATAATAATGTCGATTTGGACGTTAGAAAACCTTAAGAGGACAGAAAAGGGGGTAATTTATTTATAAGAGAACAGTTGTGGATGCAGTGGCTAACATAAAACAAAGTATCCACAGACTCACACACTCATATTATTCCACACTTGGCTATTTACATATGAAACAGTAAGGTAAAATAACAAAGAAAAAAGTCGAACTACATCCACGATCCATTTGTTTTCACCACTACATTTTTCTTCCATAAATTCTCACGAACCAATTTGGCTTCTTCCAGAAGAGGAGATATCCACCAATCGCCCCGACAAGGAAACCGCATCCATATCCCACCATCACTGCTTTCCAACCAAAACCATTCTCAGATGCAGCTTCTTGGTTGTGGTCAGGAGTTGGTGTCTCTTTAGTGCCTTGACATTTCTTTGACAATGGTAAGCCACACAAACCTACGTTTCCTTCAAAAGAGGAATTCAGAAATGTATCGAATTGTCTGCCTTGTGGTATCGGCCCTGCAAGCTTGTTATCAGATAGGTTGAGATACTCAAGAAACGAGAGACTTGCCAATTCTTGAGGGATTCTACCGGAGAGACTGTTGTTAGATAGATCCAATGATTCAAGCTCGGTTAGTTTCCCCAAAGATGACGGGATGAGGCCTTCAAAGTTGTTACTCGATAGGTTCAGCACAATCAGTGACTTAAGATCCCCTATTGTCCTCGGAATCTCTCCATGAAAGTTGTTGTTTGAGAGATCAATGGATGTGAAAATGGTCAGGATCTTTTCAAAATCAATATCTAAGCCCTTAACAGTCACAGTCACCGAATCTTGATAGTACCGATTATCATCCTTCATGTATCTCAACTCTGACTTGTTTGAAGCATGAATGTCGGCGTTGATGGCACTCCAATTGCTGAAAAGCTCCGATGATAAATTCCCATTGAATTTATTGAAGGAGAGATCGAGAATACGCAGCTTCAGAAAGCCCAAACGTTTCTGATCAGGATGCCATATTGGACCATAGAATTCATTAGAACGCAGCACAAGAACTTGTAACTCTGGCAAATTCTGAAGCCAAAGAGGGAACACATCATTGATTTTGTTGTGGCCAAGATTTAGAACTTCCAAAGCTCTACAATGGATCAGAGACTGTGGAATCTTTCCTCGTAACTGGTTATGACTGAGGTCCAACGTCTGCAAACTGCTTCCATTCAAAAACGTCCGAGGAATCTTTCCATGGAAGTTGTTTCCTTTCATACTCAACACCGAAAGAGAATTGCTGAAGCTGCCCAGGCATTGTGGGAATGTGCCGTTCAAGAGATTGTTTGACATATCAAGAACCATAAGATTACTCAAGTTACAGAACAACGGATGAATTCCTCCAGTCAATTTATTTTCTGAGACCAAGAAGAAATATATGGACAATGGTGGGACTACAAGTGGACCTTGCAACATATTGGAACGTAGATCGAGGAATGTCAAGCTTTTCCATGGAAGAATAATATTTGGATCTTTTTCCAAACTGCTGAGGGAGTTGTGAGAAAGATTCAGGTAATTCAAGGTGTCAATCCCTATCTCGAAGAACCAGCTGGGAATCTCGCCTTCAATTTTGTTGTTGGAGAGGTCTAACACTTCCAGTTCATCTTGGGTTCTCAAGAAATCCGGAAAATTTTCACCAATGTTGCATGAAGGAAGACGTAAAGAAGAAAACTTGGGAACAGTGGAACTTGTACCTGTGAATTTAATAGATAGTCTATTATTTGAAAGATCAAGGTACCGAACCTTACTCTGCTCTGGGAAAGTCCTGTCCAACTCAAGTGTTCCACTAAAGTTATTTGATGCAAGGTAAAGTCCTTCTAGGCTTTTCAAGTTGAATATTGACGAGGGAATTTGTCCATTGAAGTTGTTTTCAGAGAAGTCCAGACTTGTGAGTTGGGAAAGGTTTCCTAATGTAGATGGAAGCTGGCCTACGAAGTTGTTTCCCGAGAAGTCAAGAGTTGTGAGTTGGGAAAGGTCTCCTAATGTAAGGGGAAGCTGGCCTACGAAGTTGTTTCTCGAGAAGTCAAGTGTTGTGAGTTGGGAAAGGTTTCCTAGTGTAGATGGAAGCTGGCCTACGAAGTTGTTTTCAGAGAAGTCAAGACTTGTGAGTTGGGAAAGGTTTCCTAATGTAGAGGGAAGCTGGCCTACGAAGTTGTTTTCATAGAAGTAAAGAGTTGTGAGTTGAGAAAGGTTTCCTAATGTAGATGGAAGTTGGCCTACGAAGTTGTTTTGAGCGAAGTCAAAAGTTGTGAGTTGGGAAAGGTAGCCTAACGTGGACGGAAGCTGGCCATGAAAGTTGTTTCGTTTGAGGTACAGAGTAGTGAGTTGAGAAAGATTCCCTATAGAAGAAGGAATAGTCCCTGAAAAGTTGCAGTAATAGAGGTCTAAAACACTCAAAGACTTTAGATTCCCTATGGAAGAAGGAATAGTCCCTGAAAAGTTACAGTCAAAGAGGTCTAAAACACTCAAAGACTTTAGATCACCTATAGAATCTGGTAATGTATCAGAAAATTCAGTATCGTAAAGAATCAACGATTCTAGGTTGTTGCCAGAAGAGAATTCGGGAAGAGCACCAGTGAGAACAAAATTTACTGACACATCGATGAATTTTATGTTAGGCAACCGAAAAATATCTTGAGGAAACTCGCCATGCAAATTGCATGTAGAAAGCGAGAGAGATGTCAAAGAAGACAAGTTTGTCAAGAGTTGAAGAAACGACGAAGGAAGATTCACACCGTTGAGGTGAAGCTCTCTTAAGTTGGTCATGTTTGGGGTAAGTTTTGTCATTCTCATAGACAAAATACCACTAAGAAAATCAACCATGTAAGAAGAGAGATCAAGAGAAACCAAATTGGTCAGCCACACAATTTCAGAAGGAATACGGCCAGAAAACACAGAGTGAGAGAGATTAAGATGGGTTAACCTCGAGAGACGGCCAAAGGTGGATGGAATTTGAGTAAAAGTGAAGTTGTTGAAGGCAAGGTTGAGCAGTCGAAGTTGACGTAAATCGAAAAGACTGCTGTTGGGAAGCAACGGCCCTTGAAGACCACTGCAGCTGAGGTCAAGCTTCACCACTTGTCCTGTTTTCATGTCGCATGCAACACCATCCCACTCGCAACAATCCGTTCCCGCCTTCCAGAGCTTCATCTTTGGAGAAGAAGTAACAGAAGGAGGACCATAAAAACCAAACTGATCCTCTGTGAAAGTGAGGTTTTTGAGTGCAAACTCTTGCTTCAGATGCAACAAAGCAGAGCTTTGGTGAGGAAGGCATGTAATTGTAGAGGACGAAGAAGAAGTATTAGTCAGAGAACGGGTGAAAAAAGAGAAACACAACATGATGAAAAACACGAGGAAATGATTCCGCAGGTAAATCACTCCCTTCATTTTGGCTGACAAATGACAAGTTTTGCAAAATAAGAAGAGATGATTCAGAAGAGAAATGTGTAGTGAAGGGTTTGAGGCCCTAAGGGCTGGTATTTATATGTACGAAGTCAAACTGTATTCTTCTTCTTTTCGTCTTATAATTAATGTTTTGTTTGTTTGCAATTTTTCTTTCTTCTTTTTTCTTTTCTTTTTGGCTTTTCTCCAATAAACTTAAAAAAATAAAATAATAATAATAATAAAATAAACATAAATTGAGGGGAGAAACTAAAACCTTCACCCAAATTTATTTTAAAAATGAAAATAAATAAAGAAAATGAAAAATAAACTAAAGAAAAAACAACCGTTAGGTGGCAAACAAACCCAAACAAAAATTGGATTCATTTATATGTTTTGAAAACATTTTCCTTTTGGACTTAGCTTATAAGCATTTTTCTTTTCCAAGGTAGTGATTTTGTTTGTTGCATGTTATGAATTTCCTCCAATTTATTTTAATATATTGAAATAACAATCTCCACTTCCTTTGAGTAAGTTTATAATTATCAAAACTTTATCCCGACTTCCCATTCCTGATGTTATTATTATTATAATCATTATTTTTTTTTGGCTTTTCTAGAATAGGTAAATCAATGAGTTCCAAGCATAAAAGCGTTGTACAGAACGAGCCTCAAATCAAAAGGTCATTAGGAAAAAATGCTTTTTTTCCCTTACAAATAAAACTCGTGACCTGATATTAGGTTATAGAATGATATGCAAAACGTTATGATAAGATCAATTAACATACTCACCAAAACATGCCTATTAGTTTAACCTGAAAAGCGAAGTGGTTACAGACTTGACTCTAGCATAAGTGTAAAGTTGGAATCTCCTATTTCAAGAAAAGGAAATAAAATATTTAATTAAACAAAATGAATTATTTCATGTCCTAGTAAATAAATAATTTTAAAATTAATGAAATATCCAAATAAGAGACTTTAATAATATACAACAATGGTTGATCTAAACAAGAATATTAAAAGAGCTTAGAGGTGTATAATTGAATCTAAATAATAGTTAATTTGAATTCTGCATTTAAGTAAACACAAGAATCAAATTCGTAATAACTACAAATCTAAATTTTATAAGCCAATTAAACAACTTATTTAATACTCACTTTGATTCATGTCTATTCTGATTATGTATAATTATGCACAACATAAAGACCTTATAGTCATCTACTACTACTCTAAATGATCCAGTCACCCACGAAAATTATCTCACCCTATAGTGGCTTCACTCTAAGCGGAAAAAAAAAAAAAAAAAAAAAAAAGGAAGAAGAAAAATAATAAAATAAAATAAAATAAAGCCATTACCCGTGAAATGATCACTAGTGCTTTGAATTGTGAACATCAAGTTGTGAAGAGTGGAAGACTCTCGTTTATTTTGCTTTTGAGAGTGGAAGACTTATCTTACTTTTCCTAGTGGACGGAACTCACCAAACAGAATATACAATGAATCTTCGTTGCAATTATATTTAAACCTATTGACACCCCCTCATCTAGAAATCATTTTCTAACATTTCTTTAAAAAAAAAAATGAAAAGCACTTGTTTGAAATAAAGGTTTGGCCATTGAGTCAAATTAAATTCGAGTCTAAGCTCCCAAAGTCATCGAGTGTTTTTGCTTTGAAAGTCATTGAGTCTATGATAGGAGTTGTCCGTGTCTCCTATGTATCTCAATTTTTATTTGTTTGCGTTATTATTTTATATGTTGATGACCATTCAAATTCTAATAGTGCTTAAAATATGGTAAATCTCTACTAAAATTGTTATAGGAAATATCGATGATACGCATCTTCTAAAAATACTTGAAATATGATAAATCTCCACTAAAATTATAGTGCTCCTTATTAATAAATTATTTGTTCTTAATCTGTGGACATAAGCACATCAATGTTAAATATCTTTGTGTTATTGTCTTCTTCATATTTACTTTTATTGTTTTCATAATTAATTTTTATACTAGTTAGTCTGCATGTATCATAATGTAATTTTATGTGTTAAGATGAACATAATATCGTCTTCATCAGAAATCGATACATCGACTTTCAGTGACAAAGGAGTGTTTCATGTCCCACCGTTGACTTTAACTTGGACATTTTGGGTGGGTGGGAAATTAAAGACTTAACTTCAAGAATGATTCCAAAGACTCATCTTTACATGTAAGTCATGGTCGATGCTGATAGTTACGCTTCTAGTATCACACGGCAAACATATCGATGCATTTTTCAACTCTTCTTTTTATTTTTATTTTTCCTGAATATGAAATACTCAAATATGTCAATATTAATCTAGCTAAAAATGTCAATATCTTCGTTGCTTTACTTCTTGACTTAATGTGTGTGTGTGAGAGAGAAAGAGAGAATATGTTAAAATCAAATTGTAAAAATGAGAGCTCTTAATTATATGGAAATTTTGCTTGGTTTACCAGAAAGTTTGACCTGTTTAATGACTTTAACTTATCTAAATTGCTTCGTCATATCCAGAATATTTGCTATTTTAACAAATAAATTGATTTTGCATGATTTTTCAATTTAACTGATCTCAAACATTTCAAAACTAGGGATGCACAAACTATCATCATGTCCAAATGTAAATCTAAATTTACAATTGAATCAATATGCATAAACATGATTATTTCTTAAACAAAACTAAAAGAACGTTAACGTCAATGCAATTAAGGACTAATCAAACCTGCAACCACATGGTGGGCCACAGTTGTATTTATGAAAACAAGTATTCCGAAACAGTGACTAGATACGTTCACCGAACTGCAAAGGAGTATATTGTGATACAAAAGTTGATGAGATTGAAAAGAAAAATAAAAGAATAATAATGAGAATGATTGATTCACTTTCTTGTGTTTCTTTACATACCTATTGAATGACTTAATGAATCCAATTTCCCTTCTAGTGTTCATAAAACTTAGGAATATTTATTTCATCAATGTAATTACTAAAATATCTATATGTACAATCAAACAATCATTCACACATATGAACTAATTATTAGGTACAGTACTGCCACATCTTTCATCAAAAGATGTAGAGTTTAAATTTCTACTTTGGTTCAAAATAAATAAAAATAAAAAAATTGTTGAGTAATAAATCAATATGATATTTATTTCATTTCTAAAGGAATTAATATCAAGGAGAGACAAAAATAAAAAATTAATATTATTATCCATTTTGTAAATAAATACATGATTAAATACAAAAGAAAATGACTATCCATATTGCCTTGTCTATTCATCTAGAATAATCCACTGAAATATGCCATGTTCCAGTCCCACGATTGACTTTGACTTGGACGTTTTGAAGGTTGATAATTAATGATGTTACCTATTTGGAAATTAAGGGCATAGCTTGAAGAACGTTTCCAAGACTTATCTTTAATCTGAAATATTCATACATTTTAATCTAGCTAAAAAATTATGTCAATATCCTTCTTTGCATTACTTATTGACTTAATAAGAGAGAGAGAGAGTGAGTGAGTGAGAGAGAAGAAATCTATCAAAATCAAATTGTAAAAATGAGAGCTCTAATTTCCTTGAAATTCTGCTTGGTTTACTAGAAAAGTTGGAGGGGATTATTTGCTTTGGTTTCCAAGCATACTTCATTTATTTTTATTTATTTTTCCCAGAAATTAGAAGAAATTAATGGATGAGATCAGTTTTTAGAGACTGATCTATAGATGTGCTTGGATTAGGAAGAGACGTATAAGATGGTTCGAAGACTTCTCTCAATATATATATATATATATATATATATATATATATATTACTGGAAAACAATACAAGTTTGAAGAATTCCCTAATTTAAAGACAAGAGATATACATGTTGAGACTGAAAGTTTCAATTTCATACGGCGAAGATGCACACTTTTTCGGAGCTTTAAGTTGATACATAAAATGACTATTTAAGAGATCGTCTCCACGGTTTTTCTAATCAAATCTAGAAGTTTTTCTTGTCGAAATACAAGGTTTAGAAAATTCGTGCTTAAGTGTCCAATGTTTTGAAGTCATTGGTAGAGATTTTCGTTAGGTCTTTTTTTTTTTTTTAGGGCGTTTTCACTAATCCAATAGAAGAATTCCAAGTGCACTAATGCTGGGACGATGATATGCTTGTGAACATAAATGCTGGAATGGCTAAATGAAAAGATGCACTGCATGAATTATGTTAGAGGAATGATATATCTGTGATTTTTAAAAGTTGTAAATGCAAAATAGAAAGTGAATTAGCTAGATCCTTTTTTTTGAAGTTTTTCAGTGAACTATGATTCTATGTATTTTTCAATAATAGTTATAAGTATTAGATCATTAAAATATTTAATCTGATTCATAATTTCACAATCGATCTTTCTACTCTTTTTCCCACCAAGATTTTGGTGAGTAGCCATTTTGAACATTTAAAAAATAAATGAAAAAGAAAAAGAATGTTCCTAACAGCGTGTTAAAAAAATAAAAGTAAATATTAATAAAATAATAAAAAGTAAATATATTCTTTTTCTAAATTCACTTACCAATTCTCTCTTTTTGGAGTTTCCCTAAGAATTCTAAGAAGAAGAAAAAAAATGAAGAATACACTACTACAAAAATTGAATTACACGACGGATATTACATGATGGTTTCACAAAACCGTCATGTAAACGGAGGATTAAACGACAGTTAAGCCAAAACCGTCATGTAATTTTCAGATTACATAACGGTTTAAGTAACCGTCGTGTAATCGGAGATTACACGATGGTTCTGATTAATCCCCTCGGATTACACGACGGTTATATGAGAACCATCGTGTAATCCTAGAACCGTCATGTAATCCCTTCGGATTATACGACGGCTTTATTTCCCGTCGTGTAATCCGAGGTTGAATGACGGTTACTTAAACCGTCGTGTAATCTGAAGATTACACGATGATTTTGGCTTAACCATCGTATAATCAATAAGTTTTTGTTTTCTTTACAAGCAGCCCTCTTTTTATCTTACAGAACTATTCCGTAGCCGCAAAAAACATTACAGAGGCCTGTGAAACCACATCCTCCACTGCCACGGTCTGTTGGAAAAAACGGACCTGATATCAGAGTTGCGGCACAGCGGAAGTTTTAAAATTTTTATGCCGTTTCGAAAAGAATCTCATGATGCATATAACAATAAATTAAATTCATGATCAAGCGTACCTTATTTCTCGGATTCCGGAATCACTAGAGCGTTTGACCAACGTGCCTTCTCTACTATTCTCGAGTTTCACGTCTCAGAGTGTGTGTGGACACACGTTCTATAAATCTAAGCGACCGGTAATACTTTCCGAAGTCTAGATCCCTCCTTCTCAATTCCGATGTTCCTCGTTGAGAATATGATCCAACTTCTTTATTCAAAACTACAAAACAGGAACCGGTTAACCTCCTATGAAAATTATCACTCGGTTTAACCTTCATCACAGTTTTGATTCAATAGAATTTTCTCTCTTTTTCTTTCTCACAAGATAGCCGAATTTTATGAAGCAGAAG
This sequence comes from Ficus hispida, assembly GCA_025413025.1. Taxonomy (NCBI): domain Eukaryota; kingdom Viridiplantae; phylum Streptophyta; class Magnoliopsida; order Rosales; family Moraceae; genus Ficus; species Ficus hispida. The sequence goes on from CM046363.1 coordinate 11,966,155, forward strand.
AAACCAAATTATTTTTTTTTCTTCTCTCCCAAAAAACGTTTTTCTTCTAGAAAAATACTAAAAATTAGTTTCTCAAGAATTCCTAGCCTTTATATAGAAGTCTAATCCTTTTCAAAATTTAATTCCTTCTTGAAAAATAATTAATAATTATTTTTCTGGATAAATTTTGAACCAAAAGATCATACAACTTTAGGGCTAGATTAATTGAACTTTGAAACGTTTTTCCAAGAGGAAATCTCCTCAAAAATTCGGCCACTTTGAGTTTCAAGCTTGATTGATTGTTCAAATTTTAAATCAAGAATCTAGACTAGTGAAAAGATCCTAGTCCTATCTAGATTCAAATTTCTTTTAAACCTTTTTGAATTTAAATAAGATTCACTCATTTGAATAAATATTTTCCACAAACATCAACCATATTAATTAATTTAAATCAATGGAATATTTCAAATTTCTTTCCTCACAAAACCGTGCACCTCTTTTAATTAGGAGAGAAAAATTCATGAAATAATCTCCATTATTTAAATCAATTAATAATTTAATGTTAGGAATATATTTGAATAATTTTGAAACAAAATTGTCTTCCCTCCACCTATCTAAAAACCATGCACCATATTTAGATTAGGAGAGAAAAACTTTGTTTCC
>CM046363.1:11966896-11979304 GCA_025413025.1 Ficus hispida
TGTTTTTTTGAAGGTTAAATAGGTAATTTTCTAGGGTTTTCCTCCAAAGTTTTAGAAATTAGGGTTTTTAGATAACAAACCTAGATCGGGAGGGTTCCAATCAAGGGCGTGGCGCGACACACAAAGAGCCAGATCAGGGATGGCCAAACCCAGATTGCTGGCTTGGCGGGGGGGGGGGGGGGGGGGGGGGACCCAGAGAAAGAGATGTGGGGGTTGCAAAATCGAGAGAGAGGGAGGGAGGAGGGATCGAACTTATTCGCGGGCTTGAAAGGGGGGCGAACACTGTTGTGGGGGTGCGAGCGAACCTAGTCGCGAGGTGACCCGGGGGGGGGGGGGTTTGCAGATTGAGAAAGGGAAGAAGGGAGGAGGGGAGGGGGTTAGTGGTGAAACAAAAAAGAGAGATATTGGAGGATATTTTAGTCATTTTACTATAAAATAATTATTTGAGTAAGATTCTGTTAAAAATTTAACAGATTTTCGACGAAAATGACTGAAACGGTCAAGAAAATATAAGTTTAAATTATCACGACAAAAAAAAACTATCAAACCGTCATTTTTGAAAAAGTTCAGGGATTATTTAAGCCAATTACTTAATAATAAATTTGAAGTAAAAGACTTAAAAAATTTTATCTACTTTCTACTATTTTATCTTTTCTTTCAAAATTTTTTTTCAAAACAAGAAAAATTGTGAGAGAAGTATAATTAAAACGGAAATTGAAAAGAATTTATATAAAAATTTAGTGCATTAATTCAGTAATGGCAGGAAAAAAACAAAGATTCCAAATTTTTTCAAAATTAGATTTTGTCCCACAAAAGTTCTAAAATTTATGAAAGAACCCCAACCTAATATCAATAACTTTTCCCTTCTATATTCGCCCCGTCTCTCTCTTTCATTTTTATCCCTTGTATTTTCTTCTGTCTCCGTCTCTGTCTCTCTCTCTCTCTCTCTCTCTCTCTCCTGACGAAGCACAATTCCGTCCTTGGCTTCACCACCGATCTTTCCACTGAGTAGAAGAGAAGGCCAATTTCTGCAGCCGAAACTTTTTGGACCAAAAAGGTGAAATTTTGAGGTTAGGGTTTTCTCTCTTCAATGCCTTAATCTGAAATTCCCTTTTGAATTTGTGTTTCCTTCTCGATTTCAACTGTTAACTCTCCTGAAATTTCTTTTGTTCTTCTGATTTCACCCCAAAAAGAAAAAAAACCCCTGAAATCCGGAAATTCTCTTTTCTTATCAATTCTGAAAACTGATGAACTCTCTTTCTAATTAATATAATTGATTTCGGTATTTGAGACTTTTTTTTGGATTAATTTGTTAAAAAGTTTCCCCTTTTCACCTCAGAGCCTCTCCGATGGCGTCTTCAGAATCTTCGGTGATATCTCCAGAAGACGTGTTGGAGTCGTTGATGAACGACGGCACCATTGATGCTCTCAGATTGAAGATCATCAACCAGCTCAAAGCCAATGTAAGTCTTTCCCTTTTGTGTTTGTTTTTAAATTTTGCAATTTTATTTTTCTTTTGATTGTCATACAACTTTTGTCTCATGGGTTTATTCTCAAATTTGTTAAAGTTTCCTGCTTTTGATGCGTTTAAGGTTAAATTTGGGTGGAACTTTCTGGGTATGTTTTATTTGTCAGTTTGTGTTCTCTAAATTTCTCTTTTGATCTGAAATTTATTTACTTTTCTATAATTTCTGAGAGACATTGAACTTTTACATGATAAATATACACGATTACTTTTCCTTTGAACTCTTCGGATTATGCTCCGTTATGAATTTCGGAGTTCGCATGCTCTGGTTTGTTTTATGTCTCAAAGAATAAAATCACTTAAAAATTTGAGCAATTATAAATTTATGTGTGTGCTTTTTTGTTAACCGCAGGAAGAGCTCAGAATACAACTATTAAAATGGCAGAACAGAGTAAAGTTCTCAATACTACCGGGCAGAAAAACAGACGAAAAGGGAGCTTTTTGATGCCCTTCGCCAGGAACTTGAGTCAGTTTCTATGCTGCTTAGCTCTTTTTTTTTCCCCCTTGTTTATATGCTTTGTGAGGTTGTGCTGTGTATTCATGTTGATTGTGAACCGGCAAGTCTAAATTTTATAGTACTTTGTGTTGATAGGGCTCCTGTGCTTGAGAAGGCCTCTAAGTCCGTTTGGGATTTAATTTTAGACAGTAATGCACTGGGAAGGAGATAAGTGAAACAGTTGAAAGGGTATTTGTCGACTAATGGCCAGGAACCGCCTTTATTTCCAACCGCTCCGGATGGTGGTTCTCAACTGGTAAAGGAATTGCAAATGAGAGAGCGAAAGAATTGAATGATGATTGTAATGAAAAAGAGAGATCAAGTTCAGCCTCAAAGAAAAGGAGTTTTAATGAAATGAGTACTGGGAGATAATGATTTAACAAGAAAATCCGATGATTCTTCAGCTTTGCCGGAAGAGTCTAGTAAATCACCGCAGAAAAGTTTCAAGACTTGAGTTTGTGTATGACTATACGGAGTATAGCAAACCTTTTTTTTTTTTTTTTTTTTTTTTTTTTCTGTTTCTTTTAACCTCTCTGGTTGTAGCCTAAATTTTAATTTTCTTGTCACTTTGATCTTGAATGCTCATATTTAATTGTTGAAGTTCATTTACTGCAATATATCTTAATGAAGAATAACCATCCCGGTTTTTTCGCAGTTTAGCACCCTACATTGTCCCACTATTTATTTGCTTGACAGAGATAAGTACTCTTCTTAAGGTTTCTTTTGGTCTGGAAAGCGTCAAACTTGATATTCCTTTTCCTTTTTCCTTGGACATATGAGGCTCAAACCCGGCTCAATCATTGACATGAAAAAATTAGCTCTTGTTTCACCACTTAACTCTGCGGTTCCTTTTATTTTTTTTTACTCCAGCATTTAGATATTGATCAATTGGTAAAGATACATGTACTTGATACCCCTTCCAAGAAAAAGACCCAAGGCCTAGTAGCCCTGCTAAATAGTGATTCAACATAGATTCTACATTTTGGAATCAAGCCAATTTTTGAGCAGTTTTGAGATAATATGCAAAACCTATGCACCAATTACAGTGCAATAGAGTTTAATTCACTAGTTATTCTAGATGCTCGTCCAATCTAAAAAAAAAAAAAATGTTATTTGTTTTCCTCGGAACCCATTCTTGTTTTTGTGAATTTAGGGTGCAGGAGTCGAACTTTTTAATGTTTTGGTGGAGTTAGGTGTTGAATTGGCTATGTCTGCACTGCACGTTTGGTGTAATGTTGTTTAATCGGTAATGGAATTCCCTTTGTCTAGACAACATTTTTGCAGCTTTGCTCAATATCTATCTCACGAAACGATGTAATGAATTGGTTTCAAGTTACGTTAATGGTTGGGTTTTAAGTTAGAAGCTTTGGGTGACCGAAGGTACCCTGAAGAAGGCTAGACTATGAGCAATGCTTCATGAATCATGAATCAGATGATAAATGGGCATCAAGAACCCAATATCCGTGGATTCTAATAAGAATGATGCTAGGAATTAACTGTACTTCCAACTTTTTAAGTACTAACATATATGATATATAAGTTGTCACTTTTTTTATTGATAAATATTTAAAATATGTCACATCTATTAATTATTATTATCAATGGAAAGATGATAATACATCATCACATGAGTTGATACTTAAAATTAAGATTAAAATTGACATCTCTAACATTACATTAGCTTACTAAGTATTGATTGCTTACCAAAGCTGAAAGAGAACTAGCACAGGCTTCCCAATTTATTTACAAACATCATTAGCAACATCATTAGCTAGTGAGGCTAACTAAGGAACATTACCCCTCTTGGAATAAATGTCAATTCTTATTCTTTATTCTATCCCCTCTTATTATTCTGAAAAATTCCCTAACCTATCAATAAAAGTAGATATTTAAAAATTTTAATAAAATGGTGAGTAAAGTAGATAGAGTGGTATCAATAGACATTTGTATTTCTAAATTGAGGTGTGTGGGGCAGCCAATAAGCCTATAACCACGTTATGTTTCTTTATTTTTAGTGTATTTGCTATTAAACGTTATTCGAATGTGATTTTTTTTTTTTTTGTACTTTTCAAATTAGATTATGCGAACTTTTGAATTTTTAACTCTAATGGTGTAGTTGCCAAAGATCTAAGAAGAAACGAGTTTAAATAAGTTGCAAAAAAAGGGTGTTTCTTAATTTTCTTTCCTTGATTAAAATTTTTGGTGCGCATCGTGTATACAAAATAAAAAACCAATAACACCAATATAATATTGCGGTAAATCTTAATGTGAAAATAATAGCATGTAATATGCTAATATTGGCAAGCATTTAAAAAACTAAGCCAGTATATTGAAAAGAAAAATTCTTTAGAAAATCGAATGTATAACGTCATCATTCTTACATGATATATCCGTCCATTGAATAATTTCTCACTACTAAACCATCCTAAATTCAAAAAGTGAAACCTAAGAAACAAGCAATAGAGCTGTGTTTACGAATATATATATATATATATATATATATATACACACGTGTGTGTTTGTGTGTCTAGTTTGGTGGTAGGAAGAAAATTTCAGATGAAGTCCTCTTGGATCGGAATTGCTTCTCAACATCAGACTCCACGTTGAAGGAAGCCTCAAGCACCTCCGGAGATAAAGCCTTCCACACTGAAGTCCTTCCAGCCAAATGTGTGAATATTGGGCGGCACCCATAAATAAAAAAAATAAAAAATAAAAAAAAATTTAATCAACAACAAAATAAAAAAAAATTAATAACTATTTTTGCCTTGTGGGAAAAATTAGAATTCACTACTTACTTTGGAGTAGTGATGATAGAGAACCATTCCAAGCTCAGCAATCTTGGAGACGACGTAGAACCTCGGCACGATGAACAAATTGCCTCCTTTCACAGTTGTTTCCAAGACCCTTTTTGCCATCGACACCGATGGCTTGGACGCCTCCGCTGCCCCCTAACGACGTACGTGACTTGAAGAGCGGAGTCACAAGAGAATCCGGGACAGCACGCATGGCTCTTCCATCCAACCTAACAAGGTCAGCCCTATGTCCAACCTCACCAACCCGAGGAAGGTTCTTGTCCTTGATGTCCACATCCAAGCGAGCCTCCTCGTAGTTCAATGCCAGTCCCTCGCGGTGCTCCTTCTGGGGCTTGGGAAGGTTAAATCCTTCCTTAATCTTCACCATACTCGACCAACAATCTCGGTGGAGAAACCGGTGAAATTCCATTAGTGCCGGTGAGAAAGAAGTCGGTGAATTCACCGGCCTTGTGAGCCTTGTAGGTGTCATCCAAGAAGAGAATGACAAGCTCGGTGTCCTCCTTGTTGTACCACCATGTGACAAAGCCGAAGGGGAGGGCGATGGCGTCACCCTTCTTGATTGCAACCACCTTCTCTTCCGATTTCGGAAGGACTATTCCAGCTACACTGCTTCCTGAACAAAGCAAAGATGTTTTTAAGGCATGTCAGTTACACTAATTGCATTGTATGAGCAAGCTGCTAACAAAGGAAAAAAAAAAAAAAAGGAAAGATATCGAGATAATTATTCTGTTGATTTAAAAAATAAATCATTTTTGTTGGGCGAGAATTAAAACGAAGAACATTTGAGCAAATATCGTTATGATCTCTCCTTATTGTATTTTTTTTTTTCGGTTTGGTTTATATATTTTTGTTTATTATAATTAAAAAAATTGTTGGAAGGATATACGGTTTGTACAAATTTTTTGGAAATTAGGGATATTATAAAATTCAATATGCATGGTAGCGTGTTACAATTAAACTAGAGAACGTGGAGAAAGTTTACTTTTTCTTTTTAATTAAAGAGCTTGTGGAATATATCTTGAAACTTAAATAGTGCATTAATCCACTTAAAAAGAGAGAGAGAGATCATCGAAGCCAATCGATAGGTATACAATCCACATTCTTTGTGAGAATCCACAATCCACTTTGAGTATATAATCTTTGAAACTTTAATAAGGTAATTTTAATACGGAGAACAACATAAATTTGATCAGGACAACAGAATTAGTCTCTAGATTGCACACTACAGTTTGGCAATTCTTTAAATCCCGTCCTCTTTTAAAGATACTACCTTAAAATTTCTAAAATCGAACAACGATACAGCGATTTAAGATCTCTACGGTGAAATGCATGAAGTTCGATATACCTTCCCTCTTTAGTTGCTAACCAAACTTTGTGTCTCCAGATCCAAGCACAAATTGAATTATTGGATCTCTCAAACAACAAGCTCTCAGGCAAAATCCCTCAAGAATCAAGCTTCACGTTTCTCGGGTACCTCAATCTCTCTGATAACCAACTTGAACGCCCAACACCGCATGGTCGGCAGTTGGACACATTTACGAATTCCTCCTTCGAGGGTAACTTGGATTTGTGTGGGCTCCCGTTGTCCAAGAAATGTGAAAGCATTAGTGACGGAACACCCTACTCCTGACCATGAGCATAGCCAAGAAGATGATTCAGAGATTGGCTTTGGTTGGAAAGTAGTGCTGCTTGGATATGGTTGCGGTTTTGTTGTCGGAGCAATTGGAGGACATGTTCTCTTCTCAAAGAAGCCAAACTGGTTCACAAGAATTTATGGAAGAAAAATGTGATTCTGAGCAACAGGTACCTTCATTTTAGCACTTGTTTTAATAATGAGCTTTTCAGTGTCTTTATTGTTTCATATATTCTACCTAATTATCTAATGATATGTAAATCCCGGCTTTTTGAGCTTGTCAGGATTTGGATTGCAGCTTTCTTGTCGGAACTATTGGTGGACGTGTTCTCTTTTCAAGGAACCAAACTTATTTGTAACAATTTATGGCATTAAAAAAAATAGTTGTGTATAAATAAAGTATTTGTTTCGTATGTACTGGCCACGTGGGCAATAGTACTATTAAGTCACATACTTTTGTTGTAATAGAGATCCTCCGCAATGTTGTCTTACCAAACAATCGACAAGATTTGAAAGTTGATTTCTTTCCTTCTCTTGTTTGAGAGCTGCTATAAAACTGGTATAAATTATATTTCAAGAACTTGCAATTTTTTTGTCCCCGGCTTTTGAAGAGTGCTTTTTAACATTACAAATTAGCCAAATATAGTTATTAAACTCTGTATCTGTTGAATCTGTTAAAGCATACATAGTGATAAATTATATATGAATTTAACAAAGCAGGTGTACAAATCGACTGAGTAAAATAATTTTCTGAACTAACATTTTTGATACCGGCTGTTAACTCATCAGTATCTCTGTCGACTCCTAGCTTTGTGCAAAAACCATAACTCATTCAGCCTTTTGTTGGGGAAAAACATTAATTGATAAAGACTATCATCAAATTCAAGATCTCATGTTAAATTATCAAAAAAAAATTAATCGAAAACATACCTGAATCTATGAAGACAAATTAGATAATGATAGAGTTCTCATATAATCTAGAGCCTTTGTGGCTTCGGGATTTTTGCATATAAAGCCTAGCCCTTAGCCTCTAAATCATGAACCATACACGTTTGATGTTGGATGTGGGCAAAAAGATAACAAATAGCCGTGGCCTTTTAGCCACCTTGTGGTTTGGGGAAATTAGCCCATGGCTTGCATTAAAGGTCATTTTGGCCTTTGGACCATTAGGAAAGGCCACTTTTCAGTGACCTTTTTCATCAGTGCAAAGACCATCAGTTGAGTTGTTGGCTATAAATACCAACCTCCAAGTACATTGAAGCACGACCAATTCAAGTGCCAAAGTCTAGTGCAAAGTGTAGGGGTTTGGATGAAAGGGGATTTCGGGTATAAGTGTTCTCTGGAAGAAAGATGAGCTACTGAGTTGGTTTTTAGCTAAGGTGAAATTTCATCTGATGTGGGTAAAAAAATAAGTAGCTGTGGACATTTGAGTGGCTAGGGAATAAAGACATCTTCGGACAAATTAGTTCATTGCATGAGTTAAAAGGTCACTTTGACCTTTGGACCATCAGTTAGGACCTTTTCTTTAGCTGATCGTTCGGAAGGTCAAATTGCCCTTTAATTCATGTATGAGCTAATTTGCCGCCCAAAGTCACAGGTTAGGTTGCTATATTTAATCTCAACTTTTGTATATCGATTTACGCAGGTATGTAATGTGAAATTATATCTCGTCTCTATTTTTTATTTATTAATCTATTTAATTATTTTGCTAATATACCCCTTGTGTTTTCTTTGATCTATTTTAATTTGCCCTTGTCTAAAACCTAATCTTAAGTGACTTTTCACTCCACCTAATATCGAGCCTAGCCCAACATTGCACTCAACATCAAGATCTTCAACAATGGACGTGGAAGTCCTGGTAAGTAATAAAAAATGTCTATTTATCCTTTGTTTTTCTTGTCGTTTTATTGGAAGTCTGTATCAAATCTTCTTTTGCTGGAAGTCAGTCAAGTCTTGTCTTTTGTTTATGTATTTTGTTATCTGTGCAGGACACGTCTCAAATATCACGTTAATCCACATATCATTGGCGCTCATTCTTTTATATATAGTCCGAGCAGATTTAACACTAAGACTGACACTGTGTAACACTAATTCATTAACGTGTATTATTTTATGTTAATACAAGTCATTTATTGTAAAAGTTTCAAACTATAACATGCTACATATAAAATTATGTAAAAGTTTCAAACTATAACATGTTACATATAAAATTACATAATGATACATATTAACCGACTAGTAGTTGCATAAATATAAAAAAAAAAAAGAAAAAAAAAATTTGTCTATCGGACCAATACAGCCGCCAACTTAAGACTTATATATTGAAACGGAAACAAAATCCAGAATTGACGTGACAACAAAATCTTGAAACCTTGCAACAAACTAATTGAAGAGCCAGAATGGAATTTCCAAATAGAAAAGGCAAAATTTTCAAAATAAAGTTTCCAAAAATTTGAAAAGAAGGGCATAGAAAGGAGTGGGTGCTATTGATAACTCTATAAATAGAGTTATTTTAGTATTTTTAAGCTTATATTTTTACTATAATCTTAGCAATTTATATTAAAATTTCTCCAAATTTATTATGTTTTTCTAAATGTGTAGGTTAATTATATTAATAGGGTTAAAAATAGCTATTTTGAGCTAAAGTACGATAAAAAGGATTTAAAATAGCAAAAGAAAATTCGGAGCCAATATCGACCACTCACGCGAGTATCCACGCACGCGCCGTTTGTTTTCTAGCCGTCCGATTGCCTTAGTTGCGGCCCAGATCAGCGAGTGCCTTTCACTCGCCCAGCCAGGCGCGTCGTAGTCCGCATGTCAGTGCCCTCAGGCCGTGTCGGATTTGGTGCTTCGTGTTCCACCATGCGTCTTTGCATTGCACGTTTTAGCGAACTCCAGTGCACCACGTGTCCAAGCTCTAGCGCTCGCTAGTTGTTACTCGCCACCTATCCTGTGGGCCTCGTTAGGGTTGCTGCGCATCAGCTGCAGCAGTAGAAAAAGAGAGAAAAAAAAAGGGAAAGTTAGAGGCGGTGGTTGGGTCGGGGTGTTTGGTGGAGTAGTTTGAGTTGAGATTTTTAAGTTTAAATAGTAAATTTTTTCAATTTTCAGAAAAGACAAAAAACTTTTTGGGAAAAAGATAAAAAATTTTTGGGAAAAAGACAAAAAAAAGTTTGAGTTGGGAGTTTGGATGGTTATGCCAAACTCCCCCTTATAAAAGGAAGCCCAGGGCTTCGTACAAGGGTTTTTTGGCTGCGAGAGAAGCCAAAACCAAAGGAGAAAAAGAAAAAAAAAAGATTTTTAAGTTCTAGGTTTAGTTTTTTATAAAATTAGGGAGAGATTATCTTAAATTATCGAGAAGTGAGGGAGAAGAAATTTAGGAGAAGGCTTTGGAGACTTATGACACCTTCAAATTGGATTTTCTTGCTTTATTTTCTTATCTTTTTTATTTTGTAATTTGAGAATAATTGAATCATTATTATGTAGATTTCTATTTTATTTATGAAGTAATTTTCTTTTCTAGGGATACGATATATCCATATTATGATTATTTGAGGTTTTTATTTAATTGATTGATGTTCTATTCCAATTTTATGTTGAAGTAATTAATCTGTACTTAATGCTTGTGAATTTTTGGTCAACTTTTGCATGATTTGGTATTTGATTTGAGGCTGAGAAGTGATAATTGAATAAGCTATTATTTAATCTACCATGAGATTGTCATAAGCTAGAGGTAGTTGTAAAACTTGTGCAGCATTATGAATTTTTATTCTTAATGAATTGTGATAAGCTTAGAGTTTAAGACCATGAGGTAATAACGGGCTTATTGTGAGATAAATTATTTATACTTGAGAAGGATTAATGATTACGTTAGAGAGATTTGCTTGCAACATAGGGAATATATATTGATTAATTGGATTAGAGGATTTGAATATGAATAATCCGGTAAAATTGGAAACCCTAGATTTTTAGTATTTTGAATCTTTTTGTCTTTTATATTTATTTTGTTATTTTTATTTAAAAAATCTTTTCGGTTGTTCAAATAAAATTAGAATTAATATAATTTCAGTAATTGGTAATAACAGTTCTCATGGAAACGATATTTTATCTATCACTTTATTATTTGTTTACGATATTGTGCACCTATAATTTTCGGCAACAGCTATCGGTTATGCGTCTTCGCCGAATGTGCGTCTTCGCCGAATGTGCATCTTCGCCGAATGAAATTGGAACTTTCAGTCTCAACATCCACACCTCTTGTCTCTAAATTGGGGAATTCTTCAAACTTGTATCGTCTATACCAGATAATATATATATATATATATATATATTTATATATTGGGAGAAGTCTTCGAACCATCTTTACGCGTCTCTTCCTAATCCAAGCACATTTGACGATCAGTCTCTAAAAACTGATCTCATCTATATTAATTTCTTCTAATTTCTGGGAAAAATAAATAAAAATAAATGAAGTATGCTGGGAAACCAAAGCAAATAATCCCTTCCAACTTTTCTGGTAAACCAAGCAGAATTTCGAGGAAATTAGAGCTCTCATTTTTACAATTTGATTTTGACAGATTTCTTCTCTCTCACTCTCTCTCTCTTTCTCTCATTAAGTCAAGAAGTAATGCAAAGAAGGATATTTACATAATTTTTTAGCTAGATTAAAATGTACGAGTATTTCAGATTAAAAAAGACTCCAAAAATGTTCATTGATCTTTGCCGTGTGATATTAGAAGCGTAACTCTCAGCATCGACATCACTTGCGCATGTAAAGATAAGTCTTGGGACCGTTCTTCAAGCTATATGCCTTTAATTTCCAAATAGGTAACATCATTAATTATCAACCTTCAAAACGTCCAAGTCAAACTCAATGGTGGGACTGGAACATGGCATATTTCAGCGGATTATTCTACATGAATAGAAAAGGCAATATGGATAGTCATTTTTTTTATATTTAATCATGTATTTATTTACAAAATAGATAATAATATTAATCTTTTATCTTTGCCAGTCCTTGATATTAATTCGTTTGGAAATGAAATAAATATCAAATTGATTTATTACTCAACAATTTTTTTTAAATTTTTGAACGAAGAGGTGGAGATTTGAACTTTGCATCTTTTGATGGAAGATGTGGCAGTGTTACACCTAATAATTAGTTCATATGTGTGAATAATTGTTTGATTGTACAAATAGATATTTTAGTAGTTACATTGATAAAATAAATATTCCTAAGTTTTATAAACACTAGAAGGGAAATTTGATTCATTACGTCATTCAATAGGTATGAAAAGAAACACAAGAAAGTGAATCAATGATTCTCATTTTTTTATAAAATTTTTCTTTCCAATCTCATTAACTTTTATTTCACAATATACTCCTTTGCAGTTCGGTGAACGTATCTAGTCATTGTTTCCGAATACCTGCTTTCATAAATACAACCGCAGCCCACCATGTGGTTGCAGGTTTGATTAGTCTTTAATTTCATTGACGTTAACGTTCTTTGAGTTTGTTTAAGAAATAATCATGTTTATGCGTATTGATTCAATTGAAAATTTAGATTTACATTGGACATGATGACAGAGAATTTTTGTGCATCCCTAGTTTTGAAATGTTTGAGATAAGTTAAATTGAAAAATCATGCAAAGTCAGTTTATCTATTAAAACAACAAAAATTCTGGATATGACGAAGCAATTCAGATAAGTTAAAGTCATTAAACAGGTCAAACTTTTCTGGTAAACCAAGCAGAATTTCCATGTAATTAAGAGCTCTCATTTTTACAATTTGATTTTAACATATTCTCTCTGTCTCTCTCACACGCATTAAGTCAAGAAGTAAAGCAAAGAGGGTATTGACATTTTAGCTAGATAAATATTGACATATTTGAGTATTTCATATTCAGGGAAAAAAAAAAGACCTGAAAAATGCGTCGATATGTTT
>CM046363.1:11979404-12023679 GCA_025413025.1 Ficus hispida
AAGGCGATTCTAAATTATAATAATTACAAGTAAATCAAAAGTTCCTAATAAGAATAATTACATATAAAATAGTAACTTTCTGTAATACTAACTTTCCTAATATTCTCCAATCTGGAAGTATAATATAGAAGATACTTCAAAATTTTTTCTCTTTTTTTTTTCCCTTTTTTTTATCTATAGAAACAAAAATAATGAAACATTGACGTCAATCGTCAGAGGAGGAGGGAGAAGGAAAATGGCACTTGGGTGCAGGGAGATAGTCGTCCGAAGAGAAGGGAAAAGACCATGGGCACTTTGATGCAGGGACGACAATCGTTAGATAGAACAGGAAAAGACAACGGGTACTTGGGTGCAAGGACGATAATCCTCAGAAGAGAGAAATGACCCTAATTTTTCTAATTAATCATTACTTTTCGATTATTAACTTGAATACATTTTGACCATAGAGTTTCAGCATCAATATCACAGCTGCCGAACTTACACTACTACAGAATGTGAATACCACGACGGAGTTTCCACGACCGTTTTTTAAAAACCGTTGTGGAAACTGAGGCAAAAACACAGAACAGAAAGCGGTCTCCGAAAACCGTCGTGGAAGTTTAGATTTCCACGACGATTGTTTAAACCCGTCGTGGAATCATGTATTTTCATGACGGTCTATTTGAACCGTCGTGTAAGTATACCTTCCACGACGGTTTTCCAAAACTGTCGTGGAATATTCGGGTCTTACAAGACGGTTTTATACAACCGTCGTGGTAGTCTCGGGGATTACACAATGGTTGTCTAAAAACCATCGTATAAGTGTCGATTTTCACGACAGTTTTCGGGAAACCATCGTAAAAACATCATCCTTTATTACAGACATATCAGATCGAGTTACCATGTTATTTCCACATCGATACAGCTACTTCCGTGAACCAAAATCAGATCAGATCGCTCCGACAACAGTTCCATACCGCTGTTGGACGCCACCCATCGCCATCTATTGGTCTCCCTCATTCTTATAAGTCATGATGATACAAATTAACTCAACTTTTGTTGTTTTCCTTTGTATTAATTTTTTATTTACGAACCCAGAATATTAATTTTAATTTGTAATTTTTTGGATTACTTTTGATACGTTAAATACTACAAAGTATTTAATTTGTAATTTTATGTATTTTAGTTTGGTTTTTTTTAGTTTGTTTTTTTTTTTAATTAGTTTGGATTTTTAGTTAAATCCTAAATCAATGTATTTATAAATCCTATATATTACGAACCATTTTTAGTTTGGTTTTTTAGTTAAATAATCCGGGCTGGTTTTTTAAATGTATTTTTAGTTTTATTATGTTTTTGAATTTTAATTAGTAAATATATTGTTCATTTAATTAATACATGTGCCGGGAGTCTTTATATATAACTAGCTAATTAAGTGCATGCAAATGATATTCATGCCAACAATTAAAAAAAATGCACACCTTGACTTCGAGAACTTTTATTTATTGATTTAGGATTGTGCGCAAATCATGGATATGAAATGGATGTGGTTTGATAGATTGTCTAAAGCATATGAAGATGGTGTCGAAGAATTTTTGTCATTTACCAAAGCTCATATACAAGACGATAAGATTCGGTGTCCATGTCAAGTTTGTGGTAATCATAGATCCCATTCCATTGATGATGTTAGAGGGCATTTGCGCACTTATGGGATTATTTGTTCTTATCAAACATGGTATTTACATTGCGAAGATTTTGTCGGTATTAAGTATACATCGATGAGTACTAAAGATAAAGAGTCTATTGTGGAGGAAGACGTTGGTGATAATATATACAATATGATAAATGATTTGGAAGAAAACTTTGTGCACCGTCTGGAGTTATTTGAGGAAATGATTAATGATGCCGAAATACCCTTGTATGTCGAGTGTACAAAATATACAAAATCAGGGGCATTGGTTAAATTATGGAATATGAAAGTGTCAGGAGGGTGGACGAATTCTAGTTTCACGACTCTTTTAGTTTTTCTAAAAGATATTCTACCGGAGGATAACAAAGTGCCACCTAGTATGTACGAGGCGAAAAAGACATTGAGCACGTTGGGAATGGAATACGAAAAGATACATGCTTGTCCAAATGATTGCGTCCTTTACCGGAAAGAATATGAAGATTTAGATGAATGTCCGGTTTGTAATGAGTCGAGATGGAAGAAGGGCAAGATGCCATCGAATGGAAGTAAAGGAATGCCGGTGAAGGTGTTATGGTACATTCCACCAGCTCCACGTTTCCGTCGTTTATTCCGTAATGCACAACATGCTAAGAGTTTGACATGGCATCATGATAAACGTGTTGATGATGGCAAGCTAAGGCATCCGGCCGACGCACCGCAATAGAAGACATTTGATTACAATCATCCAGATTTTAGTGCAGAACTAAGGAATATATGTCTCGGTTTATCGACGGATGGAATGAACCCGCATAGTAACATGAGTAGTTAGCATAATACCTGGCCAGTCATACTTGTCAACTACAATCTCCCTCCAGACGTTTGCATGAAGTGGAAGTTCTTGATGTTGACATTATTGATCTCAGGTTCTCAACAACCGAGGAATGATATTGATGTTTACTTGGCACCATTAATCGATGACCTAAAAATATGTGGGATGATGGTTTACAAGTAAGAGATTCTTACCATCAAGATCAATCTTCGCGCAATGTTGATTTGGTCAATTAATTACTTTCCTGCACTTGGCAACCTATCTGGTTATCCTGTGAAGAGTTCTATAGGTTGTCCCATTTGTATGAAGGAAACATCTTCCATCCAGTTGAAAAATGGTAGGAAAACTGTTTACCTTGGTCACAGAAGGTTCTTGCCGAAAAATCATCGATATCTCAAACAGAAGAAGGCGTTTGATGGCAATACCGAAGAAAGAACTGCTCCTTGGATTTTGACTGGCGAAGATGTATTTGAGATGGTTAAAGATGTCAAGGTAGTTTTGGGAAAGAGAAAACATAAGGATCCAGTTGTCGATGGGCCTTGGAAGAAGAAGTCAATATTCTACAAACTTTCATATTGGAAGTCACTTTACATTCATCATTGCTTAGATGTTATACATTTTGAGAAAAACGTCTGTAAATCGATAGTGGGCACGTTGCTTGACATTCCGAATAAGACTAAAGATGGTGAAAAGGCACGGTTGGACCTTAAAGAGATGAAGCACACATTATCTAGACACGAAAAGAGAAAGCTTTATGAGTGGCTTGCTTCCGTGAAAGTGTCAAATGGGTACTCTTCCAACTTCAAAAGGTTGGTTTCAATGAAAGATTTGCGGCTCGTTGAAATGAAAACACATGATTGTCATATCTTGATGCAATAATTATTACCTCTTACTTTGTGGGGAGTTTTAACAAAAGATGTGAGATACTCAATTACAAAGTTATGCTCATTTTTCAATTCAATATGCTCCAAGGTAATTGATCCAATGACGCTAGATTCGCTACAATCAGAATTGGTTATGACATTGTGCCTACTTGAGAAGTATTTCCCACCAGTCTTTTTTGATATAATGATCCATCTATGTGTGCACTTAGTTCGGGAAGTTAAGTTATGTGGCCCAATGTATTTGACATGGATGTATCCTTTTGAAAGGTACATGAAGGTTTTGAAGGGATATGTGAAGAACCGAAATAGGCCGGAGGGTTGTATAGTGGAAAACTACATATCCAAGGAATCTGTTGAATTTTGTTCTGAGTATTTGTCCAACGCAGACCCAATAGGGTTGCCAACGAGCGGGCTATTTACGTCGAAAGGACTATCCGTTGTCGTTCATTCACCAGTAAATCAAGCTGAATGGGAAAAAGCTTGTTTGTATGTTTTGCACAATGTTCAAAAAATGGAGCCTTTCTTTCAAGTTCATATGGCGGAATTAAGAGCTGCAAATTCACGAAAAGGAAGAAGTGAGAAGTGGTTTCAAGATGAGCAGAATCGGACATTTCGGGAGTGGATAAGAAAATATTTGCATATGAAGCTTGGCGTTTCACAGGACATAATGAAGCTATCCAGAGGTCCGTCATCGATAGTTACATGATATACATCGTATTTGGTGAATGGCTACTCTTTCTACACTCGAGAAAGAGATGAGAAGCATCCCATACAGAATAGTGGTGTCACCCTTCGGGCCGAGTCTATGCATATTTCATCCGCAAAGGACAAGAATCCGGTATATAGTTCCATGAATTACTTTGGGTTTATTGAAGATATTTGGGAACTTGATTATTGCGGCTTGCAAATAGCACTATTTAAATGCAAGTGGGCTGACAATAATAATGTTAAGGTTGATAGTGACGGCGTGACAGTGGTGGACTTAAGGCGATTGGGATACAAAAATGATCATTTCATCATGGCATCACAAGCTGTACAAGTATTTTATACAACGGATCCTGCAAATTTAGAGTTATCTTTGACTGTGCCAATAAAGCTAAGAATAATTCGGGATAGCCAAGAAGATATTGAAGATTGCACCAACATCCATCATTTACAAAGGGTTTGCCACCGGTGGAGGAGATTGATGACTTTGACGATGACGTTTCACACTTACTTCGATTGGACGTCGAGTGGACACGTGTCAAGAAGCCCAAAAAAAAAAGAAGAAAAAAATTCTTAACAAAAGATTTTACGTTTCTTATGTTGTAAACATTTCGATACGGGTTTTTAATTACGTACATTATATTAGAAATATATGGGAATTATTTATACATGCAAATATGTATGAAAGCATATAACAATAGGCGTGAATAATTGCACAACTCTCAGGTTTAGCCGCTTAATGGGATTATAGTAACAATTTTTAAAACAAATTTTGTATATTTGAAACCTACCACGACGGTTATCCTAAAAGACCGCCGTGGTATATCATATACTACGACGGTTTTTTTCAAGGACCATCGTGGTAGTTCTAAGTCTACCACGACGGTCTTCTAAGAAGACCATCGTGGTAGGATTCAGAGGTGGTGAATATACCCTGAAATCTACCATGACAGTTTCTCTAGAAGACCGTCGTGGTAGGCATCGGGCCTACCACGATGGTCTTATAAGAAGACCGTTGTGGTAGGATTCATAATGGTGACACTACCCTGAACTCTACCACAACGGTTTTACTAGATGACCGTCGTGGTAAACTACAGAAATACTACGTCTACCACGACGATCTTCTAGGAAGACCGTCGTGGTAGGATTCATAGGGGGTGGAAATACCCTCAAATCTACCACGACGGTTTTTTTAAAGACCGTCGTGATAAACTGGATACCACGATTGGTCTTTTATGAAGACCGTCGTGGTAGATTTCGAGTAAGTGAGAATACCAATTTCATCTACCACAACGGTTTTTTTTTATGACCGTCGTGGTAGAAGAACATGAAGTCTACCACGACGGTCTTCTTGGAAGACCGTCGTGGTAGGTGTCGTAGTCCTGAAGTCTACCACGATGGTTTTTTAAAGACCGTCGTTGTAGGTATAAGGCGGCAACTTTTGAAATTTTTGGAAATAGATTAAATTTTTCCCGCATTTAATAAAACCCAAAAAACACCATTTTTTCCTAACCCATTTCATTCGGTGCCTCAGTCATTTTTTCACGCACTACTACACACTCAAGCTTACCCAAAAAAATCTTCCATCCAAATCTCTATCGCCGCTCCCTAGTTCCCTTTTAAAATCATCAAAAACTCCCCTATCTCACTCAAAATCCGACGGCATCCTCCACCAACGACGTCATTTTTCAGGCATTTCCTAGTATCTCTCACCGCCCACAACTCGTGTTGTCCCAAATTTGATACCACTCTGCCCGTACCCACGCTCCACACGCTGGTAAGTTGTACTCTATATTGCTTAGGTAAAGCAGGAATTTGGATAATTTCTGTCAGTTACATCGTATTTTGTTGATTGTGGTTGTCCAAATTAGTATTTGGTTCCCAAAATGGGTTTAAAGCCTTCACAAACGTAATAGAGGTCCTTGCTGTTGCTTGTGTTAGTCATTTAGATTGATTTTAAATAGTTGGGTAAGGCTCGGATTTCATAAGAAGTGTTGCAGTTTTGAGTTAATTGTTTGCATATTACATGTTTGATTAAATGCCTCTTTATATGATATTTAGTTTTAGATTGAATTAAATTGGTTGGATAAGGCTCGGATTTGGGCATTTTCAGGATTGAAAGTAAAGATTTTGTGCATTAAATGTTTGTATATTAATGTGTTTTGGTGCCAAGGCCTTTGTAATGATTTAATGGCATTCATCCTTTGTTTATAACAGTTCGTGTTGTGTTGTTGTTTTAGATTGATTTACAATGTCAAACTCTCACGAGGAGGATTTGTCAACCCAAACTCAAATTAGAAAACCATGACGAACCAACTCACTAAGATTCAATGCTGACAAAGATGGAAAATGAAGAGCAACTCTCCTTAAAAGAGTGCACGTTGTTAGGACGAGGAGAGAACGAATTCAAGTTTCATTTGACTCAAAAGTATAACCAATAGGCAAGGGAGGTGATGAATTACAGAGTTGAATTGGAGTGCTTGCTCGGGAGCACATTCCAATTTGGATTGCTGAATTCAGAAGTGCCGATTTAGAACCGAGGAAAGAACGAGTGTGGTTGGAAGTTGTAACTTCATTCACTATTGACAAATCGAACAGAAAACAAGTTTTGAAGTCCTGTGGGGAGTCAGCTAAGGGTTTTAGATATGATCTTTACCAAGCCTTTGTTAGGGATCATATTGATGAAGAAACTGTTTGGCAACGACTCGCTAAAGTGGTTCAAAATTATCCAACCATCAGCCAGGATGATTGAGAAAGGTTTATTACCTATCGATGGATGGCCGATTTCAAGAGGCCATCCCAACAAGGAAGTGAGATAAGGAAAAAGAGAAAACACTGATCTACTACAGGCCGAGACGGATATAGGAAACGTGATCAAGAAATCGTACGTTAATTAATTGGCCAAAAAGCTTCAAGTCTATTTAAATTTATTGACATTACGTGTTTTATTTATGTTTACTAACTTTAGTTACTAAATTGCAGTTCGAGAAGATAGGGAATATGTTGCCCGACATTTTATTTGGCGGGACACGCGGCTCAAACCCGATGGAGAGTACAAGAATCCATCAGTTAAAATTATTGGTGAAACAATAGTAAGTCTACGGATCCTATTTCAAATATAGAGTAAGATTGTCTCTATTATGTTTACGGGCTCAATAACATATTGTGTAATTATTATAGGACGATTTAACACAACAAGAGACACAAGGAAGCTTCGAATCCGTGGGTACAGAGGACATTTTGGCCAAGTCTTTGGGCAATGCCGAGCATTCTGGTCGTCTTCATGGGCAATCAAAATTTATCAAGCAGGCGCAATACTTCAATGCCGTGAATATTTCAAGGGAAAATCCTGAAGTCTCTTATATGAAACGACAGTTGGCTATATTGGAAAGAACGGTGTAGGAACTTTGTGTGAAGTACGGTATCAACCGTGAGACGATGACTGAGGAGGCAACCGCACCTACTGTTGATCAACACAACAGTTTTAAGGCTAGTTGCACCCTCAATGAGAAAGAAGCCGACAAGTCGGATCAGCAACCCATGCCTAATGCAAGTAAGGAGTGCCAGCTTTTCTTGACTGATGTAATTAATGGTGGAGATGTTCTGGTTGCAATAGGTAGGGCATCCATGGACTGTGTTCCAACCGATACAGTCCATGGGATTCCTTTAGGCGAGGGGAATGTGCGAGTGATAATTAGTGTCCCAAAATTAAAATGTGCATTCCTTCCGATTTCGACGGATGAAGCCACATATATTGAAGAGGCTATCGGGGGGTCTGTTGCTTGGCCAAAAAAATTAGTCGTCTTTCAAACCAGTTTAAGCCAGGCCAGTTGAGGTCCCAGTCAAGCTCTCGAGCCTACTGCAAAGGGAACCAAACGAATGAAGAAGAGAGCCGGGAGGAAGAAACTACAGTCACAACCGGAGGTACAATAGCAAACTGGTGAAGAAGTACTGACATTTGACTTTAGTGAAATTCCCATTGATATAAGACCGCTGGCTTACTACGCACAAAGTTCCTTGAGTGACGGTACCCAGATTGCGTGCCCACAACAACAGTTCGTCAATGGCGATGACATGCCCATATATATTGGGTATGAAGATGTATATCATTTCATAACATTTAAAGAAATCAGTGCAATCAGTATAATGGTTTACATCAGGTAATGGTTTTTTCCTTAAACAATACTTATTATTCCAATTAGCTTGAAATATACATATATATGTTGATTTTAGAGAAACAAGTTTGACTTAATTATTTTGCAGTTACCTAGCGGATTGTTGTGCAAGAGCAGGAATGGATCAGCGTTTCGAGTTTATTTCTCCATTCCTTGTCTCGCCAGTGTAACAGAATGTAGATCGCGTAACCTACATTCGAGAGAGAGCCGACAATATCATCCGGATCATAACAAACACACCAAGGGGAAGGCTTGTTCTCATGCCATATAACAGCGGCCAACATTGGATATTGGTTGTTATTAATCCGTGAGATGACTCGGTCCTCTATTTTAATCCTCTTGGAAACGATCTGGGTGAAGATTTTCAACAGCTAATTACGTTGTAAGTATTCTTTGATGTTCATATTAATGATTTGACATTCCATAATTGTAGTTCCGGATGTATTGATATTTGTTAAATTATTAGGGCACTAAACGATTGGAAATTGCTGGTGGGACGAGGAATAACAAAGCTACGCAACAGCCAGATGTTGATTCAGACTACTCGATGTCTTATACAACAAGGAACTATGCAGTGTGGCTATTTTGTATTGGGGTTCATGCGGGAAATAACGTTGACCGTCGATGGACTTGCCTTACTTCAAAACAAGACTTTTTATACTGAAGCTGAATTGAATTTGGTTAGGCAAAAGTGGACTACATATGTCATGCGCTTCATACAATATTGAGCAAAGCATGAAGTTAAATTTTGTATAGCCGTTATATTAATTATTGTTGTACATTGTGATATTTTATTTGCCATATCAGTTTTGTTATTATTTTATTCTTAACTATATAATTTTTTCTTGTTATGAATGAATGAACTGGTATTCAATTGAACGAATTGGTATTTTTTTTGTTTACGTGACAACATACCACGACAGTTTTCAACAGAAACCGTCGTGGAAGTACGTCTACCACGATGGTTCGTAGATGCACCGTCGTGGTATGTCACCTACCACGACGGTGGCACATAGAAACCGTCGTGGTAGGCTAATATACCACAATGGTTTCAACTTTACATAGAGCCACCGTCGTGGTAAGGAGAACTACTATGACGGTGGCTTATATAAACCGTCGTGATACGTCGGTCTACGGCGACAGTTTTTATCGAGTCACCGTCGTGGTATGTAACCTAACACGACGGTGGCATATAGGAACTGTCGTGATAGAATTACATACCACGATGGTTTCAACCTTACATAGAGTCACCGTCATGGTAAGTTACACTACCACGACGGTGGCTTATATAAACCGTCGTGGTACATCGGTCTACCACGACGGTGATGAGTCTAAACCGTCGTGGTATTTTTACGTGCCATGACGGTTTCCCATGAAAACCGTCGTGTTAGATGCACTTCCACGACGGTTTTGTTTATGGTGAATCGTCGTGGTATGTTACTAAATATTCATTTTTTAGCCCTATTTTACCTATTCCACGATGGGCAAAAAACCGTCGTCGAAGCTCAAAAGATTCAACGACTCTGGATTCCACGATGGTTGAAAAACTGTCATGGAAATATTACCACGACGGTTAAAAACCGTCGTGGTATTGACATTCTGTATTAGTGTTAAGACTTCAATATTGAAATGGGTACAAAATCAAGAATTTACATAACAACAAGATCTTAAAACCTCACACACTAATTATAAGAAAAACAGTTTGAGAAATGAAAATAATTAAGGTGGCATTATGAGATGGAGTACTATATCGCAAGTTATGTAGGTTGGTATACAAATGCTGGAATTTGAGTTGGTGTTTCTGGGATTATTCTTTTAATAACTTCATCATTGGCTGGAAAGAAGAGCTGTCGGTTCTCCCAAGGAAGGTGTTGTTCATGGAGGTGCTTCTCCGTTTCAAACAATAACTTGATTGGAAATTTTGATCAAATTTTTCGTAGTTGTATTCTTAAAAATTGTTGTGTCCACGCAATATTTGGACTTGGATAGTTCTGTTTTGATGTTGAATTTGCAAAGAAGCAATTTTTATGGAGATTTATCCCCTGACTGTGAAGAAAAAAGTGTTTAATTTGAAGACACTAGATCTCAGTCACAACGAGCTTCAGGGGAAAATTCTAAAACCTTTGATCAGATGCAAAGAGCGAGAAGTTCCAAACATTTGAAACAACTCTATGTGTGACTGACCGATTTACTTTTTCGGTACAGAGTTTCCAAAAGTTACAAGTTCTTGTATTGCGTTTGATTAAATTTGATTGTCCCATACGGCATCCTCAAAGTACTATGACTTTTAGAAGATGCGTTTTATCGATATTTCCTTTTAATAATTTTACTGGAGATTTACCATATTCCAAGTATTTTTAGAAGATGCGTATCATCAATATTTCCTTTAACAATTTTAGTGGAGATTTACTATATTCTAAGTATTTTAATAAGATACGTATCATTGATATTTCCTTTAATAATTTTAGATGAGATTTACCATTTTCAAGTACTTTTGAAATTTAAATGACTATCAACATATAAAATAATAACATAGACAAATCAAAATTGAGATACATGAGAGACACAAACAACTCCTATCAAAGACTCAATGACTTTTCATAGCAAAAAGATTCGATGACTTTGGAGGCTTAGACTCGGATTGAGTCTGATTCATGGCTTCTAGGTTTTCCATCTGGTTGAGAGATGTGATCAGCCAAGCGCGTGCTCCAAAATTTGGGGAAGATCTAATATAATCTTCCTTCCATGTCTATAAACGGCTATGCCAATCCAAACCTTTGTTTTAAACAAGTACCTTTCATTTTTTTTTTTTTTATAAAGATATATAAGAAACTGATTTAAAATTGAGGGGAGTCAATAGGTTTAAATATAATTGTAATGAAGATTCATTGTAGATTCTGTTTGGTGAGATCCGCCCACTAGGAAAAGTAAGATAAGTCTTCCACTTTAAAAGCAAAATAAACGAGAGTTTTCCAATCTTCACAACTTTATTTTCACAATTCAAAGCACTAGTGATCATTTCAAGCACGATGCGTGTTTTTATTTTATTTTATTATTTTTGTTCTTTTTCTTTTTTGGTTGGCTTACAGGGAAGCCACTATACGACGAGATCATTTTCGTGGGTGATTAGATCAGTTAGAGAAATAATAGCAAGATGGCTATGAGGTTTTTAGGCATAATCTGAATAGATATGAATCAGAGTGAATATCAAAAAAGTGTTTAATTGGGTTATAGAATTCGAATTTGAAGTAGTTATAAATTTGATTCTTGTGTTTACTTAAATGTAGAATCCAAATAAACTATTATTGCAGATTTAGATTTAATTATATACCCCAAATCTCTTTTAATATTCTTGTTTAGATCAAGGATTATTGTATATTATTAAAACCTCTTATTTGGATATTCCGTTATTTTTAGAAATTTTTATTTACTAGGTTATGAAGTAATTCATTTTTCTCCCATGGAAGGTGTTGTTCAT
This sequence comes from Ficus hispida, assembly GCA_025413025.1. NCBI lineage: Eukaryota > Viridiplantae > Streptophyta > Magnoliopsida > Rosales > Moraceae > Ficus > Ficus hispida. The sequence goes on from CM046363.1 coordinate 11,991,121, forward strand.
GGAGGTGCTTCTCCGTTTCAAACAATAACTTGATAGGAAATTTTGATCAAATTTATTGTAGTTGTATTCTTAAAAGTTCTTGTGTCCATGCAATGTTTGGGCTTGGATGGTTCTGTTTTGATGTTGAATATGCAAAGAACCAATTTTGATGGAGATATAACCCCTATGTTTGAAGAAAGAAGTGTTTTGAAGACACTAGATCTCAGGCATAATGAGCTTCAGGGGAAAATTCTAAAACCCTTGATCAGATGCAAAGAGCAAGAAATTCCAAACATTTGACACAATCCTATATGTGACACAATCCTTAGATTCATATTCACTTCAAAACTTAATCACTCTAATTCATGTCTATTCTAATTACACATCAGTAAATACGTTATCATTTTCTCAGTTTAAAGATTAGGTAAGTACCAATTTCCTATCTCATAAATTCACCAATTATTATTTTTTAACCTAAATCATTGTCCTCGTGTCACCAATTCATTGGAATTTCTGATATTTATTATTCTTCATTTTTTCTTCTTCTTAGAATTCTTAGGGAAACTCCAAAAAGAGAGAGTTGGTAAATGAATTTGGAAAGAAAATATACACTTTATATTATTTTTTTAATATTTACTTTAAATTATTTTTTAACACACTGTTAGGAACATTCTTTTTTTTTTTTTCCTTCTTTTTTTAAGAGTTCAAAATGGATATTCACCAAAATCTTGGTGGGAAAAAGAGTAGAAAGATCGATTGTGAAATTATGGATCAGATTAAATATTTGCATGATCTAATACTTATAACTATTACCGAAAAATACATAGAATCATAGTTCACTGAAAAACTTCGAAAAAAAGGGTCTAGCTAATTCACTTTCTATTTTGCAATTACAACTTTTAAAAATTCCTCTAACATAATTCATGCAGTGCATCTTTTCATTCAGCAATTCCAGCATTTGTGTTCGCAAGCATATCATCGTCCCAGCATTAGTGCACTTGGAATTCTTCTCTTGGATTAGTAAAAACGCCATTCAAAAAAAAAAAAAAAAAAAAAAACCTACGAAAATCTCTACCAATGACTTTCAATACATTGGACCTTTTCCCTTTTGAATATAAAGCACGAATTTTCTAAACCTTGTTTTTCCACAAAAATGACTTCTAGATTTGATCAGGAAAACCGTAGAGACAATCTCTTAAATGGTCATTTTATGTATCAAATTGAAGCTCCGAAAACGTGTGCATCTTCGCCGTATGAAATTGGAACTTTTAGTCTCAACATCCACATCTCTTGTCTCTAAATTAGGGAATTCTTCAAGCTTGTATCGTTTTCCAGATTAAAAAAAAAAAAAAAAAAATATATATATATATATATATATGTATTGAGAGAAGTCTTCTAACCATCTTATACGTCTCTTCCTAATCCAAGCACACTTGAAGATCAGTCCTCTAAAAACTGATCTCATCTATTAATTTTTTTCTAATTTCTGGGAAAAATAAATAAAAATAAATAAAAGGTGGAACATTCGATGGTTTTCACAGAACCAAAGGTTAATTTTTCTTTAGGTTAAAAAAAGAAAAAGAAATTGAGAGAGAAATGAAGTATTCTTGGAAACCAAAGCAAATAATCCCTTGCAACTTTTCTAGTAAACCAAGCAGAATTTCGAGGAAATTAGAGCTCTCATTTTACAATTTGATTTTGACAGATTTCTTCTCTCTTACTCTCTCTCTTCTTAAGTCAAGAAGTAATGCAAAGAAGGATATTGACCTATTTGAGTATTTCATATTCGGGAAAAAGGGAAAAAAAAAAAAAAAAAAAGACTTGAAAAATGCATCGATATGTTTGCCGTGTGATATTAGAACCGTAACTATCAGCATCGACCATGACTTACATGTAAAGAAAAGTCTTTGGAACCATTCTTGAAGCTAAGTCTTTAATTTCCCACCCACCCAGCCAAAATGTCCAAGTCAAAGTCAACGGTGGGACATGAGAGACTCCTTTTTCACTGAAAGTCGATGTTTCGATTTCTGATGAAGACTATATTATGTTCATCTTACACATAAAATTACATCATGATACATGCAGACTAACTAGGATAGAAATAAATTAAGAAAATGATAAAAACAAATATGAAGAAGACAAGAGCACAAAGATATCAAACACAAATGTGTTTATGTTTACAAACTAAGAACAAATAATTTATTAATAAGGAGTACTATGATTTTAGTAGAGATTTACCATATTTCAAGTACTTTTAGAAAATGCATATAATCGATATTTCCTATAATAATTTTATTAGAGATTTACCATATTTTAAGTACTTTTGGAATTCAAATGGCCATCAACATATAAAATAATAATGCAGACAAATCAAAATTGAGATACTTGGGAGACACAGACAACTCCTATCAAATACTCAATGACTTTCGAAGCAAAAAGATTCGATGACTTTGGGGGCTTAGACTCGAATGCAGTTTGATTCATGGCTTCTAGGTTTTTCATCTAGCTGAGAGATGCGACGAGCCAAGCGCGTCCTCCAAAATTCAGAGAAGTTCCAATATAATCTTTCTTCTTTGTCTATGATCGGTTATCCAAACCTTTGTTTCAAACAAGTGCTTTTCATTTTTTTTTTTAAAGATATGTTAGAAAATGATTTATAGGTGAGGGCGTGTCTATAGGTTTAAATATAATTGCAATGAAGATTCATTGTAGATTCTGTTTGGTGAGATCCATCCACAAGGAAAAGTAAGACAAGTCTTCCACTCTCAAAAGCAAAATAAACGAGAGTCTTCCACTCTTCACAACTTGATGTTCACAATTCAAAGCACTAGTGATCATTTCACGGGCGATGGCTTTATTTTATTTTATTTTATTATTTTTCGTCTTTATCATATTTTTTTTGTTGGCTTACGACGAGATAATTTTCGTGGGTAGAGAAGTAGTAGATGACTATAAGGTCTTTATGTTAGTGCATAATTGTATATAATCAGAATAGGCATGAATCGAAGTGAGTATTGAATAATTTGTTTAATTGGCTTATAAAATTTAGATTTGAAGTTATTACAAATTTAATTCTCGTGTTTACTTAAATGTAGAATTCAAATGATCTATTATTTTAGATTCAATTATACACCCCAAAGCTCTTTTAATATTCTTATTTAGATCAACCATCATTGTATATTATTAAATATTAAAGTCTCTTATTTGGATATTTCGTTAATTTTAAGAATTATTCTATTTACTAGGTCATGAAGAAATTCATTTAGTTTAATAAAATATTTTATTTTCTTTTATTGAAATAGGAGATTCGAACTTTACACTTATGCTAGAGTCAGATCTATAACCACTTCGCTTTTCTGGTTAAACTAATAAGCATGTTTTGTTGAGTATGTAATTGATCTTATCATAACGTTTTGCATATCATTCTATAACCTAATATCAGTTCACGAGTTTTATTTTGTAAGGAAAAAAAAACATTTTTTCCTAATTACCTTTTGATATGAGGCTCGTTCTGTACAATGCTTTTATGCTTGGAAGTCATTGATTTACCTATTCAAGAAAAGCCAAAAAAAAATAAGGATTATAATAATAATAACATTAGGAATTGTAAGTCGGGAGAAATTTTTGATAATTATAAACTCGCTCAAAAGGAAATGGAGATTGTTATTTCAAGATATTGAAATAAATTGGAGGAAATTCATAACATGCAAAGACACAAAATCACTGCCTCGGAAAACAAAATTGCTTATAATAAGTCCAAAAGGAAAATGTTTTCAAAATGTAAATGAATCCAATTTTTGTTTGGGTTTGTTTGCCACCTAAGGGTTGTTTTTTTCTTTAGTTTCTTTTTTAATTTCTTTATTTAATTTCTTTTTTTTTTCTAAATAAATTTGGTTGGTGGTTTTAGTTTCTACTCTCAATTTATTTTTATTTTATATTTTTTAAAGTTTATTGGAGAAAAGCCAAAAAAAAAAGAAAAGAAAAGAAAAGAAGAAAGAAGAAAGAAAAATTCCAAACAAACAAAAAATTAATTATGAGACGAGAAGAAAGGGAAAACAGTTTGACTAGTACAAATAAAGCCCATCCCTTAGGGCCTCGAAATCCTTCACTCTACATTTCTCTTCTGAATCATCTCTTCTTGTTTTGCAAAACCTGTCATCGGTCTGCCAAAATGAAGGGAGTGATTTACCTGCAGAATCATTTCCTCGTGTTTTTCATCATCTTGTGTTCCTCTTTTTTCACCCATTCTCTGACTAATACTTCATCTTCCTCTACAATTACATGCCTTCCTCACCAAAGCTCTGCTTTGTTGCATCTGAAGCAAGAGTTTGCACTCAAAAACCTCAATTTCACAGAGGATCAGTTTGATTTTTATGGTCCTGATTATGTTACTTCTTCTCCGAAGATGAAGCTCTGGAAGGCGGGAACGGATTGTTGCGAGTGGGATGGTGTTGCATGCGACATGAAAACAGGACAAGTGGTGAAGCTTGACCTCAGCTGCAGTGGTCTTCAAGGGCCGTTGCTTCCCAACAGCAGTCTTTTCGATTTACGTCAACTTCGACTGCTCAACCTTGCCTTCAACAACTTCACTTTTACTCAAATTCCATCCACCTTTGGCCGGCTCTCGAGGTTAACCCATCTTAATCTCTCTCACTCTGTGTTTTCTGGCCGTATTCCTTCTGAAATTGTGTGGCTGACCAATTTGGTTTCTCTTGATCTCTCTTCTTACATGGTTAGTTTTCCTGAAGGAGAACCAAGAGGTATTTTGTCTATGAGAATGACAAAACTTACCCCAAACATGACCAACTTAAGAGAGCTTCACCTCAACGGTGTGAATTTGTCTTCGTCATTTCCTCAATTCTTGACAAACTTGTCTTCTTTGACATCTCTCTCGCTTTCTACATGCAATTTGCATGGCGAGATTCCTCAAGATATTTTTCGGTTGCCTAACATAAAACTCATCGATGTGTCAGAAAATTTGGACCTCATTGGTGCCCTTCCCGAATTCTCTTCTAGTAGTAACCTACAATCATTGATTCTTTACGATACTGAATTTTCTGATACATTGCCAGATTCCATAGGTAATCTAAAGTTCCTGAGTGTTTTAGACCTCTCTCTCTGCAACTTTTCAGGGACTATTCCTTCTTCTATAGGAAACCTTTCCCAACTCACAACTCTTGACTTCTCTGAAAACAATTTCGTAGGCCAGCTTCCATCTACATTAGGAAACCTTTCCCAACTCACAACTCTTTACTTCTTTGCAAACAATTTCATGGGCCAGCTTCCATCAACATTAGAAAACCTTTCCCAACTCACAACTCTTGTCTTCTCTGAAAACAACTTCATGGGCCAGCTTCCATCTACATTAGGAAACATTTCCCAACTGAAAACAACTTCACAGGCCAGCTTCCATCTACATTAGGAAACCTTTCCCAACTCACAACTCTTTACTTCTTTGCAAACAACTTCATGGGCCAGCTTCCATCTACATTAGGAAACCTTTCCCAACTCACAACTCTTTACTTCTTTGCAAACAACTTCATGGGCCAGCTTCCATCTACATTAGGAAACCTTTCCCAACTCACAACTCTGGACTTCTCTGAAAACAACTTCATGGGCCAGCTTCCATCTACATTAGGAAACCTTTCTCAACTCACAACTCTTGTCCTCTTTGAAAACAACTTCAATGGACAAATTCCCTCGTCAATATCAAACTTGAAAAGCCTTGAACAACTTTACCTTGCATCAAATAACTTTAGTGGAACACTTGAGTTAGACAGGACTTTCCCAAAGCAGAGTAAGGTTCGGCACCTTGATCTTTCAAATAATAGACTATCTATTAAAGTCACAGGTACAAGCTCCACTCTTCCCAAGTTTTATCGGTTACATCTTTCTTCATGCAACATTGGTAAAAAGTTTCCAGATTTCTTGAGAACCCAAGATGAACTGGGAGAGTTAGACCTATCCAACAACAAAATTGAAGGCGAGATTCCCAGCTGGCTCTTCAACATAGGGATTGACACCTTGAATTTCCTGAATCTTTCTCACAACTCCCTCAGCAGTTGGGAAAAAGATCCAAAAATTATTCTTCCATGGAAAAGCTTGCGATTTCTCGATCTACGCTCCAATATGTTGCAAGGTCCACTTGTAGTCCCACCATTATCGACAAAATACTTCTTTGTCTCAGAAAATAAATTGACTGGAGGAATCCATCCATTGTTCTGTAATTTGCGTAATCTTACGGTTCTTGATATGTCAAACAATCTCTTGAACGGCACAATCCCACAATGCCTGGGCAGCTTCAGCAATTCTCTTTTGGTGTTGAGTATGAAAGGAAACAACTTCCATGGAACGATTCCTCATACGTTTTTTAATGGAAGCAGTTTGCAGACGCTGGACCTCAGTCACAACCAGTTACGAGGAAAGGTTCCACAGTCTCTGATCCATTGTAGAGCTTTGGAAGTTCTAAATCTTGGCCACAACAAAATAAATGATGTGTTCCCTCTTTGGCTTCAGAATTTGCCAGAGTTACAAGTTCTTGTGCTGCATTCTAATGAATTCCATGGTCCAATATGGCATTCTGATCATAAACTTTTGGGCTTTCCGAAGCTGCGTATTCTCGATCTCTCCTTCAATAAATTCAATGGGAATTTATCACCAGAGTTTTTCAGCAATTTGAGTGCCATCAACGCCGACATTCGTGCTTCAAACAAGTCGGGGTTGAGATACATGAAGGATGATAATCAGTACTATCAAGATTCGGTGACTATGACCGTTAAAGGCTTAGTAATTGATTTTATAAAGATCCTGACGATTTTCACGTCCATTGATCTCTCAAACAACAACTTTCATGGAGAGATTCCGAGGACAATAGGGGATCTTAAGTCACTAATTGTTCTCAACCTATCGAGCAACAACTTTGAAGGTCTCATCCCGTCATCTTTGGGAAAATTGACCGAGCTTGAATCATTGGATATGTCTAACAACAGTATCTCTGGTAGAATCCCTCAAGAATTGGCAAGTCTCTCGTTTCTTGAGTATCTCAACCTATCTGATAACAAGCTTGCAGGGCTGATACCGCAAGGCAGACAATTCGATACATTTCTGAATTCCTCTTTTGAAGGAAACTTGGGTTTGTGTGGCTTACCATTGTCAAAGAAATGTCAAGGCACTAAAGAGGCACCAACTCCTGACCACAACCAAGAAGCTGCATCTGAGAATGGTTTTGGTTGGAAAGCAGTGGTGGTGGGATATGGATGCGGTTTCCTTGTCGGGGCGATTGGTGGACATCTCCTCTTCTGGAAGAAGCCAAATTGGTTCGTAAGAATTTATGGAAGAAAATGTAGTGGTGAAAACAAATGGATCGCGGATGAAGTTCGACTTGTTTTCTTTTTTATTTTACGTCACTGTTTCGTATGTAAAATAGCCAAGTGTGGAATAATATAAGTGTGTGTGAGTCTGTGGATACTCTGATTGTAGTAGTCTTGTTTTCATTTGCTCTCTCTGTTTTATGTTAGCTGCTGCATCTATAATTGCTCTCTTATAAATAAATTACCCCCTTTTACTATCCTCTTAAGGTTTTCTAACGTCCAAGTCGACATTGTTAATATAAGGAAATTTCCTGAAATTTATAAGGACAAGTGAGGAGTTGGTACAGAATAAGTGGCTAAGTGGTTGTCAAATTAGTCAGGATGTCATTAGCTGGTTTTATTGGGGGTTTTTTCAAACTGCCCACCCTGTTAGTGGGTGGGGGCAGTTTTTGAAATTTGATTACCCGCCCGCCCGCCAATATATATACTTATATCAAAAACTTTTTTATATCTTTCTTTTAAAACATCTAGGACTCATATATAACTCATAAAATTTTTGTTTTTACTTTTAATATGTGACATTTAAATTCCAACTTCGAAGTTTTATAATATTCGTTCTCAACCTCTTTTAATTACTCATACTCAAAGATTTCTGAGTGTTGACCGTTCAACTCTCCCTTTTTTTATCTTTCTCAATCTCACCCATAACTCTCAATTCTCAACCTCCAGAACTCTCAAGCACCTGCACGTTAACATCGACGACTGCCCAAAGAGGTAGAGAGCCAAGTATCTTAGATTTCGTTTTTTTTTTTTTTTTTAATCAACTTTTTTATTTGATAAATGTTTAATATGAAGGGAAGTCTGTGATGTTGTTTATTTAATGACTTCGGCCATTTAGTTTTATAATGACATTCTACTTTTCCGGAAGGAAAAAATTTTAATAAATAACGCGCCTGTAATCAAATTATTTTGTATTAACTTCTAAGAACATATAAAAAGGCTAAAACATAAACAAAGTTCTTTCGAAAACTTTGTATAATGTACTATGATATATATACAAACACATCTATATATTAGCATTTTGCCCATGCTCGTGAAGGAATGACACAAGTAAAAAAAAGTGTAGAAAAAAAAAAAGAAAGGATAAAAAAAAATTTGACTCAGAACTTTACACGGCCAAACTGTCCACCCCACCCGCCCAATCCACTTTAGTGTTGGCTGGGTTTTGGGTAGGGATTTAAAAATTTCCTGTCTTCCGAACTATCCGTTACCTGCAAAACCCGCCCATGCATAGCTATTCCTTTTCACCATTTATTTTTTTTATTTATATTATGTTTGCATTATGCGTAATCGTCATTAATGGATTTGCTAAGCCCTCCATAATCTGTTTGTAGTTATTTTTTTGGCAATTGTTGTACTTTGAAAAAGTAGTATGTTATTTTCTAGGGACGAAGATCCGTATCGAGTTTGATTATCGTCAGCATACTCGAAGGAAGAAATATGGAGGTTTTAGAAGTTAGTTAAAAATAAAAACAATTGAAGAAAAAAAAAATTCATTGGTGATCAGTTTGTTTTCAAAGTCAAAAAATAATTTTTAAAATCTACTACTTATTTCTATTATTTATCTTTAAAAAAATGCTATTTAGAGAACAGAACCAAAACCAGCGCACATTTAACAAAACTAACTAAAAGTAAACAGCGAAAAATAATTAAAGGCATACACATCCTTTTGAAGAGTGCTTTAGAGACTAACTTGGCAATTTACTTATAAAGTGTTAAATCACTTGACATACAAACCCTCCATCAAAACAAAATAACGTTAATCTCGAGTGATCTCCAAATTAACCAGCTAATAATTGAAGCAAAGCCAATAGCCTCTCTCATTTGGGCTAATTCAATTATGCTCAATAAATACAAGAATTACACCAATAATAGACTTTCCCTTGTAATCATATCTCATAAATCTCTTATACTATTAATTCCAAGCATCCATAGTCGTCTAAAAATTGATCTCATCTACTAGATAATTTCTTCCAATATCTATGGGAAAAAAAAAAAAACATTAGAAGGTTTTCACAGAAGTAGAGGGAGAAGAAATATGCTTGGTAACCAAAGCAAATAATCCCTCGCCCCATAATTTGAATGTTCAAACTTTTCTAAAAAACCAAGCAGAATTTCCAGGAAATTAAGAGTTCTCATTATTTTTGCAATTTGATTTTGACAGATTTTCTCCTTTTTTTTTTTAAGTCAGTAAATAAAGCAAAGAATATATTGATATAATATTTAGTATCAGATTAATATATTATATATATGAGTATCAGATTGAAAAAAAATAATAATAATAAAGGGACTCCAAAGATGTTCATCGATATGTTTGCCGTGTGATATTAGAAGCGTAACTCTCAGCATCAACATCACTTACCTGTAAAGATAAGTCCTTGGAGCCATTCTTGAAGCTATAAGTCTTTAATTACCCACTAATTAATAATTTAATTATCAACCTTCAAAATGTCCAAGTCAAAGTCAATGGTGGGACATGAAAGTCTCTTTTCTCACCGAAAGTTTTGCCATTTCTAAAGACAGCTTTCTTTAATATTGAAACCCCACCATGTGGTTGCAAGTTTTGATTACTTCCTCTTTTTTTTTTTTTGAAGGGGATTACTCTCTATTTTCATTGATATCGTTTTTTTTTCCCCTGTGTTTTGGTTAAAAAATTAAGTTCACCATTCCTTATATTCTAGTCGAAGAATCATGGGAAAGATTATGGAAATAGAGATTTTTTAAACTCTTATTTAAAAAACAAATTGACGATTCTTTTAGTTTTAAAAAAAAAAAATTGAGGATCAAAGTTGGCCAATCATCATAGTTAATTAATACAAAAAACATATCAATCACTGAAAAACCGTCAATCAGTCAATACCGATTGACCATTTGACCATTTTGAAGAAAAATGGTCCTTTTACTAATTGAATAAAATTTTGATTATTTGTTCAAAATTTCTTTATAAATGGTCATTTACGTACCCACATATCCCAAAATTTTTATGCAAAAGATTATCATACCTCGACGTGGATATTATCCAATTGCAAAACTACACACTGCTTTCCAAGTTTATGTACAGTTCGTCAGTTGCAAAATAATGCAAAAAGTTAATTATCTGTTAAAAATGCATATTTTTTCTTGTAATGATGTATCCAATCACCTAAGTCATTAATAGTTCAAACTAACACCGCAAATAATCAGAAATTTCTAGTTCAGAAATTGAATGGGTCTTGTGGCCTAGTAGATAATGGGATAATTCTTTTTTGCTAAATTGAGTCTATTACTTTTCTTTTTGTTGATGAACTGAGCACTTTTGGTGTGTAAGCTATTAGCGTTTTTGAACAAGAAGCCTGAAAAGAATTATAAACTTAGGGCTGGTACAAGGAAAAGAATGAGAAAATCTTAATGATTTCCCTTTGGCTGTTTTTCTTATTTGTTTGATTTTGTCGTTTTTCTATTTTAATTTTGCTCTTTTCTGTTTTCCTAGTTTAGATCTTTCTCTGTTTTTCTCTTTGATCTTTTATTTTTAATGATACTTGGATTGTCTGAAAAAAAATCATAATTTCAATTTGATTCTCTTAAATCACTCTGCAATAAATTTATTGCGAGTTTTTTTTTTTTTTAAGAAAAAGTTTTGCTTATTGTTTTTTGATTTGGGTCCCGTTTTCTAAATCGGTATAGAGAAGAACTTACTATTTGGACCTACCGAAGAAAAAAGGAAAAGGAAAAATTCCAAAAAAAAAAAAAGAAAAAGAAAAAAAAAGCCAACAAACGAAATTAGACAATACAAAGAAAAAAGCGATTCAAATTGTTTAACTTGAAAGGTTTTATGCATATAAAGCGCAGGCTTTTTTGCCTCAAAATCCTTCACTACACATGTTTATTCTGAATTATCTCTATTTATTTTGCATAACTTGTCATCTGTCTGCCAAAATGAAAGGAGTGATTTACCTGAAGAATCGTTCTATGCACTAATTTTATATTATTGAGAATAATAAAACAACAAAAAAAGGATAAACGAAGTATGAACAAGTAAAATCTATAAAGGTTTATCTTAATATGAGACTATAGGTCCTGATCTTTCGGTCATTATAATAACTAATTATGATGATATAAAAAATTTACAAAAAAACTCGCATAGTACCCTCGAGATCCATCCGCGTATTATCTTTATATTTGACATCAATAAGGATCCTGAATTTAACAAGTCAAAAGTCCAGATTGTCTTGTTAGACTAGTTGAGTTCATCTCAAGATCGTTACAAGATTACTCTTGTAGTTGTAGTCAGGTTATCTAAAGTAATATGCAGTTGATCAAGTTTCTAGAATTCTCTCCTTTTCTCTCTATGTTTTCCTTCACTTTCTTTCGTGGAAAATTCTATTCATTGGATTCGGAATTTATCAGGTTGTAAGAATATTTTAACATTTATTATTCGCCCATTTACTAGTACAAACTATATAAATTATGACTTAATTACCACCCTTTTCAAAGTCTTTCACGTGTGATGCCTCTTTTACTTTTATTTTATTTTATTTTTCTGATGCACCTGTTAAAGTGTGAGGGTGGAAAGATTGAGGGGGTAAAGGAAAAAAAAAAAGACTAAAAGAAATTCTTCCACTCTCAAAAGCGAAACACATGAGTCTATCACATTTTTTAAAACTGTTTTTTTTTTTTAAGTCTTTTACGTGTGATGCTCTCTTTTACCTTTGGTTTTTTTTTTTTTTTTTTTCATTTTTCTTTTTCTGACGCACCTGTTAAAATGTGATGGTGGAAATTTTACGGAAAAAAAAAAAAAAGATGAAAAGAAAGTCTTCCACCCTCAAAGCAAAACACACGAGCCTACCAAACTTTTTAAAACCGCTCTCGCTAAACTCTTTTACGTGTGATGCCCTCTTTTACCTTTGGTTTTTTTTTTTTAAAATTTTATTCTAATGCACCTGTTAAAATGCAAGGGTGGAAAGATTGGGGGAGGGGGGGGGTTTTAAAAAAAAAAAAAAAAAGACTAAAAGAAAGTCTTCCACTCTCAAAAGCAAAACACACTAGTCTACTACTCTGTTTAGAACCGCCCTTTTCAAAGTATTTTATGTGTGATGTCCTCTTTTACCTTTGGGTTTTTTTTTTTCCCCTGATGCACATGTTAAAATTTGAGGGTGAAAATGTAATACAAAGAAAATTTGAGGAGAAAAAAGAAAAAAAAAAAAAAAAAAGAGAGCAAGTCTTCCACTCACAAAAGCAAAACACACGAGTTTTACGCTCTTTTTTTAAACCGCCCTTTTCAAAGTCTTGTGTGCGTGAAGCCCTCTTCCATCTACATTGGGAAACCTTTTGCAACTCAAGTATCTTGAGTTATCAGGTACATTAGGAAACCACTCCCATCTTCAGTCGGAAACCTTTACCAACTCACAGACCTTGACCTGGCTTCCATCTGTATTGGGAAACCTTTACCAACCCACACATCTTGACCTATCTGAAACCAATTTCAATGGTCCGCTCCCATCTTCGATCGGTAACCTTTACCAACTCACGCTGCTTTCCATGCACACAAACAATTTCAATGGTCAGCTCCCGACTACAATAGGGAACCTTACAAACCTAGCTCGGTGCTTTGGGCCTTTCCTCTTCTGGATTTAGTGGTGAATTACCTTCATCACTTGGAAACCTCACATTACTATATATTCGTTAAAACTCGGGAGTAACTATTTCAGTGGTAAAATTCAATCTTCGTTCAGAAATCTTAACAGCCTAACCTCTTTGGACCTCCATAAGAATGAATTCCATGGCAAGTTCCCGATATCACTGACAAACCTAACCCAACTTTACAGCTTGGATCTCTCGTATAATCAGTTCACAGGTTGTCTCCCTCCTTTAGATCATCTTGACTTATGAGTGCTAATCCTGTCAAATAATTTATTCACTGGAGCCATTCCTTCACCTTTGTTATTCTCGTTTACTTGTGTAAGATTAGACAACAATTATTTTACAAGCCTTCCAGATCTCCAAAATTCATCTAAATCAAATGTGTACATTTTAGACTTGCGCACCAATGCATTGAGAGGTTCAGTTTTAGCCCCGCCACTGTCCACGAATTACTTTTTAATCTCAAGCAATAACTTGAGTGGAAGTCTTCCTTTGCAATTCTGTAACTTGACATCAAATATTACGATTCTCGGATGGACATAGACGAAGACATACGTTTCTTAATGTAAACTCATGTAGAATTATGTTAGAACTAAACTATACCTGCATATTGTGGATTGGCCATCAGTGAAGTCTTCGATAACTTTCCAACGTGCATCATTGCATTGGAAATTTCGTCCAGTAATTAAAACACAGGCGGACAGCTTAACTGCAACCAAAAAGAAAGAACCAGCAATCACATTTAACAAAAAGCGATTCCGACGAAGAAATCTCAACTGTTTATGTACAAACGCAAGAAAATTTTAACTTACCTCAAGTTCAAAAATCCCGGGCTTGTTGTTTTCGAGAACAGCTCTCATCGACAGGACATCATTCCACAGTATTTCAATCCTTTTCTTAGAGCCATCCACCGAAATATCCCACGCCAGACTTCTGCCAAGAAAGAAAAACTTTGCCACCAAATCCTCTTCGTATTTGCAGATTCTCTACTCATGATTTGTTAAACAAAGCTCTTTACAAGTAAATTTCTCTCTTCTTTTTCTTTTTCTTAATTTTCTTGAGAGGGAGTTTTGGACGTATTTATTACCCACCATGAGCCGATTTTCAGCAGAGTTGTGTCGATCATTGAATCCTTAATTGCCTCCTGTTCGAGCAAATAACTCAGACAAAGTGTCGAAGGAAACGGTAAAAACCAATTGGGTTGTTTGGAAGAAAGGAAAATATAGAAGACACAAATATTTGACGAAACAAAGAGTACGTCCAGTCATTATTTAAATTTTACAAGATAAGAATTTTTCTTTCTTCATTCTTTCTCTTCTACTAAACAAGATGAAAAGAAAAAATATAGAATATATATATATCTATATATATGTAAACATATAAAGAGAAACAATCAAGAAAGTCCAAGAAACCAAGAAAAATGAGAGAGAGAGAGAGAGAGAGAGAGAGAGGGATTGGAACCAACTCGAATATTGAAACGAAGTTGTCTTGGTATTTGCACGTTCATATCGGCAATTCTTACGATGATGAATTTGTCTTCAGCTTCTGGAATTTTCTCTGAATTTTCTTCAGCTGGAATTTTCTCTGAATTCACCAACTTTTGTTCTTCAGCTTCAGGAATTTTCTCAGGGATTTTCTCGGAATTCACCAACTCATCTTGTTCAGCTTGAGGAAGAGAAACGGAAGTTTTCTCTGAAATCACAGAGTCGTCGTCAACCTTCTCCATTTTCTGCTGGTTTTTTTTTTCCCTTTCTTCTTCTTCCCCAATTCTGTGGGTGTAATTATCTGTGAAAATTTCCTTTACATGACAACAAGACCCAATTACATGACTCCTTGTTCTCTCTCAGACGATATATATATATATATATATATATATATATTTATACACACACATTACATGTTCCTAATTAAGTGGACGTTTTTCATTTTAACTCTTTTCCAAGAAACTTAAATACAAACCTAACAATTTATCCTTTTTAATTAAGAAAATGTAATGAATAATATTTTTACAAAAAAAAATGTAAATATTGATGTTTTAAAAAATTTGAAGTGAATAGAAAATTTACAACTAGGAAAATAACATGTTTATAAAAAAATAACTTACGAGATATTTATTAATTATGGTTATTTACTCTATTTTTTTAAAATATGTTATTTACTTCAAATATTTATGTAGCAATATTATTTACTTTTTTCTCACTTTTGCTTTTTTTAGTTAATAAAAGAAAAAAAACTAACAGTTGTAGCTTTTTATTATGTATTAATGTAGGGTTCAAGAAAACCCTAAAAACCCTAATTTTGTGAAGATTCACCATAAGGGTTTGCATGAAGGATTGTATGAACGAAAAATGAATGCATGGCAATGAAAACATTACATAACGCACTGTATACTTGATGTAGGCTCACGGTTTTAATCGTTCGAGGTAGTGTGTGCGTAATTTTACGTAAGAACCAACTAAAATGGAAACTGTCATTTTCGGATCAAAACTGGGCAGCAATCTGGAAACAAGATTTTGAGGCCTTTCGAAGCCGAATTTGAGAAAAGTCAAAACTACAAAGTTGTAAAAAATGGAAAATTCTAGGGGCCAGTTTGGATGGTTTTTAAAAATAAGGCCCTGAAGCCTCTGTTTTTATAAAAATCCGAGCCTGGTCTACCAGACCCAGTATGCACGATCAGGTAGGTTTAACAAGGAAAAATAGTAGGTTAGAGACAAAATTGGATTTTTTTGTAAAGAATGAAAGTTATAGGGTTTTTCGAGATCTATAACTTTCAGAAGAAAATTTTTTTCAAATTCTAAACAGATTTTAAAGTACAAATAAATTTCCAAATACTATACAGGGCACAAGAAATTCCTGCACATGCACTGATAACCAAAGTTTATGGGACTGTTTTAAACAATTTATAAAAGGGGTTAAAATTTATCAAACAATGAATGATATAATTAAAATAAGCTAAGTCCTGTGGTAAACAACTATAGGACAAATAGTAACCAAGAAGGTTACCAACTTTTAATAGTCCAAATAACTTAGGTAACTTATAGTAACCACATGAGATACCCAAGCTATTGGGTTGGACCTAAAACCCATGATTACCAATGGTAACCTAATTAGTGTATTACTTTAAAAATAATTGGGCCTTAGTAACCTAATGAGGTATGGGTCTAAGATCTAGATATGATTGGACTTATACCCAGGGTTACTAATAATAACCTAATAAGATGCTAATTACTATTCACGTATGATTGACCCTTGAACCCAAGGTTCCATTAAGTAATCAAACAAGATATTGATTGATTAGGCCAGGTGCCTTAGGGTTACATTTAGTAATCGAAAAAAAGTTCATTGTAATATGTGGGAGACATGCAACTAGGGTTACTGATAATGCTATAAGGATATTAACATTGAATGTAATGATTTATGGTAAGATATGATGACTCTTATCTTACGCCTTAATTGAAACAGGAATAGAACCTGTTGATGTGCCTTGTTGGAATATTAGGTCAAGAGCGTAAGACATCAAGTAAGTACAACCTCACCTACAGTATGAAAAATAATAAACTATTTTCAAGCATGACTTGTTCACATATATGCCATGTTTATGTATATGCCATGTTTTACGATAATGCCATGTTTTACAATAAAGCCATGCTTTATTAATATGCCACAAGTCATTCTATGCTAGTGATCTTTATGTCATGCCATATTCATATATCACATGCATCATGACTAACAATATCATAAGTAAAGAATCTTAGTCTTGGAAATGTAACAAGGCTAAGACTAAACTAAGACAAGTAAAGTGTCGTACCAATCTCCCGCCAAATAATGGAGGATTATACATGTTTCAAGATACTAAGACCTTCCGCCAGATCGTGAAGACTTACATGATTCCCAGAATTGTTAGGAACCTTGCAAACCCTAACTTTCTGTTAATTGTGCGCATTTGGTACGTATACAAGGGGCCCATATGTTAAGTAAAATAATAAGTTCATTTCATAATGAAGCATAAAATATTCATAAATGATCATAATTGATTCAAGCATAAGTTGCACGATATTGGTTATATTTTTGTGAGATTATGTTTGTACTTGCTGGGCGAAAGCTCACCAGTTTATTTCATACTGTAGGTAAAATGCTAGCAGCTTTACTTGGTGGGCCATGGAGACGATGCGGCAAGTGAAGGGTGGTGTGGGATATCACTACGCAGATTTTCCGCGAACTCTTTAAACTATGAACTTGTACATGTATGATTAAGTAATATGTACCATATTACATATGTGATGTTTCAAAAGTCCGGTTTAAAAGGTTATGTGAGACCTTTTAATCGGCTTAACAAGTAATGGATAGGCATGGTGAAGTTTACCCATATGGATAAGTTTAATTAAGGTACGAAGAAAAAAAAAATTATTCTGAAATTTTCTGAAAGTTCAAGTATTAGAAACTAAGAAGTAAGTTAAGTAAGTAAAGTAATGGCCCACGTTTACATAGTCGGCCCTACGTAGATGGTCGGGGCATTACAAAACTAATGAAATAAACAAAATAAATTAAGAAATAAAAGCCAACAAAGAAACCCAATGCATAAAAAGAAAAACCATAACGAAAGTAGTAAAATGGATCAAAATTTGTTAACAAACATGTTAGGCAGTGAGGTTTTAACTGGCTAATGTAACTGATCTGGGAGGTCTGAAAAGTCCCACAATGTCACATCAAAATTACCGATATCTTCCGAGTTGTCAGATTCGCCACCAATTTCGCCATTACCAATCGGTTCACCTCCATGGTAAGTGGTGGTCGTGAAAGGATCGGTCACAATGCTCACGCCCTTTGCCATATTGAATAGATGCGAAAACCGGTTTTCATTGTTCATCAACCCTTCAGAAAGCAGATTTTCAAACCCTCCTTCATTTAAAAGAACACTATGGTTTTGATGAGACATGATCAAGCCCTCCATCGAATTAGAGTAATTTGAAAACTCATTCTCGTTCATCGGTAATTGAAAAGGTTGATTTTGGGGTGGTCCTTCCTCATCATAAGCGAGGGGTAGATTAGGGTTTTGATAAGGAATTTTTTAGTTCTCTTCGGATTTCACTGGTAAACTAGTAGAATACTGCTCTTCAATCATCACATCTCTTTGTGCTATGTTTGCAGAATCGGTCATTGGCTTATCCCGAAGTGCCGTGTTTTATGCATTTTCGACTCCTATACTGTCCAAGAGCTCATACAAAGTCATATCCCAAGCTTCCAAAAGATCTTGGAAAAAACAAGATTAGTCCTTTTTATTAGACTTGATATAAAATATTTCTCGAATTAAAATAAAATGACAAAGATCATGTCACTTGTGTACTCAAACTAATAAAGATTGTATTTTATTTCCCATAACTTTTATCATTTTTCAAAAATTGACGAGTCTTCATGCAAAAATTTGATAGATGGTGCAAATGCGGGCAATTTTCTGACTCTAGAATCACATAATATCATAAATTGAAGTTAACGAGTTAAGCGAAAATACCCGCATTGCTTTTTAGACACAAAAGAGATTAAACAAGAACTAAAAGTACCTGATGGCAGAAAATTGTAGAAAGAACGGACAACGGGACACTTGAATGGGGCGTTTGTTGAAAATTGTTGATTTGTGGCCCCTTAGAATTGCACACCAAACAATGATCTGAGTCCACATTGTGGAAATCTTCGGGATCATTCGATTGTTCTTGGACGGAGATGATTTCTTGGTCACTTCTAGCTAGCACGGCAAAAGGAGTCACAATCCACAGTCGCATTCTCGAAGTCTACAGAACGTAGTGGTTGTCGGACAGAGATGTTTTGTGACGTATTTCCTTTGCAACTAACAGCAACATCCCTATCCACATTGTTGATATCTGAAGGAAATTGCTCAAGACTTGGGGAAGGAGTTTGGCTCATCTCCAAGAACTCTGGCACTCATAGCAACTCCGAGTAGAATTTCTCTAGTGATCCTCGAGGAAATTGTAGACAGTGCCTCCTGGGAAGACCCTTATCGGATAGAACTTCGAAACAAGATTTTTGGAGACCATTATCGATCGGTTACTTGTATATTGTGTTTCTAAGCGTTCTTTTATTTCTATAAACAAAAATTCATGGCACGTAACCGGTGAGTGTGCTCATAAGGCATTAGCTATATATACGCAATCACAACCATAGAACATTAAAGGTCATGCTACAAAGTACCATAAAGATAAGTAATTGCCTGCGAAATGTAGCTTGACCATCAGTGAAGTCTGTAGCTTTCTTCCATATCGTGTATTTTTTTGGGATTGGATCTGTCTCCCGAAAAAATGACGGTGAATTTCTCAACTGCAAACGAAAGAACAAATTGACAATTAAGTACTGGCCAAAAATCTGATCAAACCTATTAAAGTTTTAAACATCTGTAAAAATATGTATATATGTATATATGTATATACCTCAATTTCAAGAACCTCATATTGGTTTTCTTCTCTGATGGCCAAAATATGTCCCATGGTATTTGAATATTTTTCTTCAAGCCATTTTCTAAGATTTCCCAACAAGTTGTCTTTTACCGAAGTAACACTTTGCCGCTGCATCTTCTAAGTTTTGAGCAACTATACCTGAAACATTAAATTAGACAAAAACACGTTTTGTTAAAACACAAAAAGTTTCTTCTTTTTTTTCTTTTTATAAAATTAACTAAATACGTGTTAGGGTTATTTGAGAAACATTTTATTAGTCTTACCTTCCATGAGCCAATTCTCAGCATCAACACGTCACTTTTTAAAGACTTGCTGCGTTTTTTCTTCTCCAGAAGGGATGTCTTAGGTGCCAACTTAGGGCACTTAATTGAGACCAATATTGGGCAAACTCAGTAGATCATCAGTAAATTGTCTTAATTCATCCTACAAAATAATACAAGTAAAAAATAAAAATAAAAAAGAAGGAAAAAAAAAAAAGAAAAAAAGAACAACTACAAAGAAAAAGCTAAATAGATCGAAACAAGATAAAAGAAAGAAAGAAAGAATGTATAAGTTGGAACTTTATTATTCGATAATTCGAATGCTAGTCTGATTCTGTTGTTTGCAGCTTCTACGGCATCAAATCCCGGAATAGAAGTTTCCATAAAACCGACAACCTGTGGAACACAAAAACGAAATCCTCAAACCATCATCCTTATTCTTTTTGTATATAGTATATTATATCCTGAAAAACAGCCAGGGTTTCACGCAAAAATTTGCAAGTACTTATAAGTGAATTGCTTAAATATTTAAGTAGTAGTTATTATTTATCATAGGGTTGTGCCTTTTTTTGTTTGTAAATTAAAAATGAATTTATATCAGGATAATTAGGTAGTTTTTGGGCATTTATTTAAAAAAATATCCGAACCTTTTTTTTTTTTTAAATGATCGGTGGACATTAAAATATTGATTGATCCATTCAGTCAATAAATGCATATCCATATCGGTTAATTAGTTATTAACTATCTATTAAGTGATCAATCACTAAGTGATTATTCATTTTTCTAATTTAACAAAACTTTGGATATTTATTGAAAAAAATGCGTAAAGAAAAGATTATTTACTCACATCTCTCTTTTTGTAAATGAAATGTCTGACACCAACTATAAATAATAAAAAGGAAAAGAAATTGAATTAATCTCTCATGAACTTTCAAGCAACGAAAAAAAATTAATTTTAAACCTGCTTGCATAAACTCACGAGATTGAGAACCACAAGTCAAAGAGACAAAGAAAGAACGTAATAATGATAAAGAACAACGTGGAAAATTTTATAGGGATAAGAAAGAAGAAGGAAAGAAGAAAAAAAAATTTGGAAGTTGGAGCCAACATTCCTATTGTCACAAGCTTGGATTAGTAAAACGACAATGAAAACCACAAACGACATGTCGTGGAGTGCTTGGATTAATAGCAAAACACTGCGTTTTATTCTTCATCTATAACATTCACAAGTAATTCAAGCACTAAAACTTTACCTTTTAGTTTTTATATTTTGATGTTATTTATTTCTTAAAAAAAAAAATTGGTGTAACTGAAAATATGTGTTTGGCTCTTCCATATATGTGTGTATCTATATATATGTGTGTGTAGGTAGGAACAACTTGACAATCGATAAATGTTTAAATGATAATCTGCAGCCTCCAGAGGCTAAAAAGGTGTGCTCATTTGAACCATGTCGAAACAAGAAAAAACAAGAGATGAATTTATTAGAAGTACTTTGAGGACATAAGAAAAGGCCTCAACAGGATGAGGTAGCCCAAACTTCCTAACCAAAATTAAAGATGTAAAAAAAAAAAAAAAATTCCTCAATAAGAACAGTTTACACTTTTCAAAATTATATCCAAGGGTCGATCCAATTTTGGCTGCCTGCAATATCCTTCCATGCTTGATCTGGACCAGAACCTGCGTATACAGCATTGTCCTCCGGCGCTCTCCAGCTCATTGTTTGAGAGTGAAATTGGCCACCACTAATTTCATTAACAACCCTTTGGTGTCCATAGCCTGTACTGTCCAATAGAGCAGCAATGGCATTCAAGTCCTCCGTGTATGAGTAATTCGGGAGCTGGTTTCCGTCGTCGTATACCGACATGAGACAGTGTGGATTAAGGAACCCTTGTTCGTTATTATCCGATAGCAGATTGTTGTTTCGATGAGAAATGACTGGACTGTCATGGGACGTTGTTGGGAACACCGTAGAAAACTGGCCTTGGATCATAGCATCTCCCTCTGCTATGTCTGCATAATTGTTCGGTTGTTGTTCCCAAAATCGCTTGCTTTGTCTCCTTTCAACTCCGTTATACGGGATGAGCTCGTCTACAGGCTGATCCGAAATATCCATGACTGTACCACAACAAAGTTACCAAAAAAATGAGATAACTAGATTAGTATGTGGTAGTGTTTGAAGCTAAAACGAAAATAAAACTATTCGACCCTGCTTGTTTCGTAAGTTTGAACAGAAAATTTGTATGACTTGATTTATCCCTAGAGCTTTACCTTGCAAAATTTGCAATCCCAAAGTCATAGATTGTCTAAATTTGGAGCTTTCGTCAACTTAATAAAATATTCTAAATTTGGGAAAGGAAAAAGTAAGACGACCCAAAGATTTACCTGATGTCGGTGAAAAGTCATCAAAATGAAAGGATGGTTTGGGACAGATTGTTGGATAGACTTGATTCTCATGACATTGGATTTGAGACAGAGACATCGGGTCACTTGAACGGGGCAGTTGCTGAAGAGAGTTGAGTTGAGGCTCATTTCCGTTGTAACCAAAAGTTGCGGTGGGACCTGCGGTGTTGAAATCTTTGGAATAGGGTGATTGTAGAAGAGAGTTCATTTCTGTGCCATTTCCATTGCAATTGAAAGAAATATTATCGCCCTCGTAGTCGAGATCTGAAACGAAATAAGGATCTTGCAGGACTGAAAAAGGGCTTTGGCACATTCGCAAGAACCGGGGCTCGAATTGTAGAAGCTTCTCCCAATGTTTGTTGAGAGCATTTGGAGGGAATTTGAGAAAGTGCCTCCTGAGACAAACTTAAGCAATTAGAAAAACTAAGGCTTCTAACGAGCAGTTGTAAAACATCCTCGTACATACGTGACACATGTGACAACGAGTCAGATACTTTCGAACATACATATAATGATATATGTTGTATGTTAGAAGTATGATCTACCTGCAAATTGTGGCCTGACCGTCAGTGAAGTCTGCAATATTTTTCCAACGAGAATGCTTTCTCGGCTCTGGTTCTGTTTCTAAGAAAAACATCGGCGGTTGCCATAGCTGCAAAAAACAATAATCACATTTAACAAAAGAAGAAATCTCGACATCCGTTTTGACATTATGATCATAAGAAAAATTTGAAAAAAATATACCTCAACTTCAAGAATCCCGGGCTGGTAGTCCTCGATAACGACTCTCATCGACAGAACATGCTCCCACCGTATCTCGATCTTTTTCTTCAAGCCGTTCTCCAAAATTTCCCACAGAAGTCTTCTCTTGGCGAAGTAAAATTTTGCCACCACATCCTCTTCGTTCTTAGCGGCTCTCTACACATTTGTTGAACAAAACTTATCATGTCAAAATTTTCCTTTATGATCATTAAATTTTTTTTTTTCGTTCATATATGCTTAGGTGTTTGGTGTTTGAGAGAGCTTTTGTAAGTATTTATTACCTCCCATGAGCCGATTTTCAGCAAAAATGCGCTGATTTTCGACGCCTTTAGTGCCTCCTGCTCGATCAAATTTTCGGCAGAAAATTCGATTTTGCTATGTCTAATCTCAGTGGCCAATTTGCTCCTTTTTTTATGGTTTGATTTCTCTTGGATGAAGTCCTTGAAGGATGCTGTGTGAAGTTTCAAACCAAGAGGAGGTAATGTCTTTAGAACTTCAACCAAGTTATCCTACAAAAGAACAATCCAACAACAACATTAAAAAATAATAATAATAACAAAAAAAAAAAAAAAAGAGAGATGAGAAAAGAAAATTGTGAAGAAAAGAACTTGTAAATTTACACCATTTCTTAATCCGTCTAACTTTGAAAAGAAAAGAAAAGAAAAGAAGAGAGAGAGGGAAAATATTTAACAAAAACAAATGTATGTCATTTAACTATTTTGACGGTAATCACCCACAATCTTCTTATTTTTTATTAACACATATTAAATTAGTCGTTTTCTTTCCCTTCTTTTTTTTTTTGTTTTCCGTTTCTCTACTTTCCTTCTTGGTAAATCACTCTAATTAATTAAGTAAACCAAGAACTAAAATGGAAAAACAGAGTACTTATCCTAATTAGCTACCCAAATCTTGTTATTTACATATCCGAAATAAAGAAAAACAACAAATCCATTCAAAAAAAAAAAAAAAACAACAACAACAGCAACAAACAAAAATTATCAGGAAAGAAGAGTTAAAAGAAGAAAGAAAAGGAAAAGAAAAAATTAGAGAAACCAATAAATAAACCAACCATGGCAAAACAGAGTGGCCGTTTAGTTCCACTTAAATAATACCAAAAACGAATCTGATTATCCTAAAAAAAAAAAAAAGGGAGAAAAGACAAGAAAAGAAACAAAAAAATGAACAAGAAAGAGAATCAACTTTCACCATTACAAGCACTTATTCATTTCTTTTTTGACCGAAAAATTATGTCTAAGAGGGGGAAACACTGTCACTGTGAAGCTCAAAGAAAGAATGAAAAACAGCAACAAACAATCGCAAACAGAGAGAGATATATATACATACACACACACACATATATATATATATAGAGAGAGAGAGAGAGTTTGGAACTGAAATAATTGACAGCCATTAATTCCAAGAAACCAAGAAAAATGGAAAATAGCAAGAAGAAACAAAAACAGAGAGAGAGTAAGAGAGAGATTGGGAACCTGGTTCGTGGAATCTACATGTGTTTCCATGATCAAACTTGTGTTAAGCTTCAGGAACAGAAACAGAAATTTTCTCAGAAATTCACCAGAAAACTCGTCTTGTTAATGATGATTCTTCTCTTCTCTGGAGGAGTACAGGGCTGAACCATATATATATATATATATATATATATATATATATATAATATTCTTTCACGAAAATTTAGAGGAAAGCCCTCATGGGATTGTACACTTGCGTCTTTCCAAATCTAATCCTTCCCACACCAATACACACACACACACATATATATACACACACACTCACGTCACTAGTAAGTGAAAGCTTTTTCTTTTTTTTTTTTTTTTTTTTTTGTCTACTTCTTTTTTGGAAGACACCCTCCTAGTAAGAAAGAAGGGAAAATATTAACAGCAGTATTTTAAATCATGCCCTCTGAGAATATAGGAGGATGTTATGTATATTTTCCACCAAAAAAAAAAAACTGAATAAAAGAAACCATCACCTGAAAAAAGGATTAATTTTACATTATTACTTATTTATTTAAAAAGTCAATAAATATTATAATTAATTTTTAAAAAATTAATCAATTTTAATTTAGAAATTTCAACTCCAATCGGCGATCCAAACGTTTATCTCATGAAAAAGTCGCGTAAGAAATTTTGTCACTAAACTATCCCTTAATCGTTTTTGGTTAGAAGTTGGCTAATAATACTCATTAGATATTTCGATTTCAGTATTGTTGTCATTCGAATGTTAATAAATGTTATTTTTTAATTTTAAATTTTTAGGATATGGAATCCTATAGAGATCCATTTTATTAGTTTTTTATTTTAAAAAAAAAATAATGCAATTTTTAAACACTTGTTTAAGAACAAGACCAAAAAAAAAATTTTATTTAGAAAAATAACTGTTCATTAGTAATTGAATATGATTTATTAATGGGTGATCACAATTAATTAGTTATTGATTATAATTGATAATAAAAATATATATATTAACTTTGATCATTAAATAAATAAAAAATATATACTCATTTTTTCAATATTACAAAACTCTAATTATCAATTTAAAAAACTTCTTAAAAAACGTTATTTATCTGCATATCTCGAGATAAAATAATCAGAATCGGGAACGTGATAAAACCCAATGCCTGCCCCCACCATATTACATTTATGTACATTTAATTTAACCAAAAAAGGACGTTAAGAGGATGATTTCATACATAGTGGTGAATGATGTAATGAAATAATGAAAATGTGCTTGAAAAGAACTGGGGTGTCTGCTACAAGACCTTTTTTTTTTTTTTTTTAAACATAATTTCTACATCAGCATAAAAATTCCAGGAGTTGATGATTAATTATTGGGCCCATCACTAACTTTTTAATTATTAGGTTGTGATGCAAAAAGCAAGATTTCTTTGTTCTATCTGTATGAATAGACACGCTTCCACGGACCTGTACAAAAGTAACAATAATTATTTTATTTCATTTTTTATTTTTTAAGAAGGCTATTGTGTACTAACATTTCTTCAACTTTTTAAATTGGTGATTGTCTTTGAACTATTTTTCTTGATGATCATACTTTTAAACTTACAGTTTTTGGCACATTAAGTACTTTTTGCTTATATTCATTAAAATTTGGATTTTTTTTTTTTTTTTTTTTTGCACATCACTTGCAAGCAACAGTTCAAGAAGGCATTGTTAGTTATTTTTACTTAACTTCAATACATATTCCTTTCAAAATTTAGATTCAAATATGAGTTGTAATTAAATTATTTTCAAGTTTTTAAATGAATTTTCGTTCAAAATAAATAAAAATGACAAACAATGCACTTTTTTGGCTATCAAGTACAAGTTAGATGTAAAAAGCCATCTTAATTTTAACGTATTTGAGCGATAAGAATTATTGTGTCAAAAAAAATAGAAGTTTAGAGGTTGATTGTTAAGAAAATAGAAATTTAGAGACTTGTCAAATGTGAAAAGTTCAGGGTGAGTAGATGTGCAAAAAAACCTTTTAAGAATTGGTAGTAGGAATTGATAGTTAATAGGCACATGACTCTTGTCAAGAATAAGTGGACTATACACATTGGATTATACTCTCTCTTACATCATTCATTCATGACAACTTGACGATTTTTTTTTTTTTTTTTTGTTTCTTCTTATTTTATTTTATTTTATTTGTTCTTTGGGGTTGGACAACTTGACAATTGGGAAGTGTTACAAATATTGATTAATATTGATCAGCAGCCTTCAGAGGCTAATTAGGCGTGCTCATTTGAAACATGTTTAGAAACAAATAGAAAAAAAAAAGTGAGAGGAATTAGAAGTACTACCTTTTGAGAACAACCAAATGTTTTGGTCTAGGCTAGTTGCTATGCAAGTTCGTGGTACTTTGAGCAGTGGGTATCAACGTTATGGAAAAATGGAGTGCCACACTGCATAAATAGTGATGCTTGATATGACTGTAAGTAGAAGACTAAGTTGACTTTGGTTGTTGTTGGTGGGTTGGCGAGAGAGAGAGAGAGAGAGAGAGAGATTGAATCACACTAGTGCTTAGAGGGGCCACATTGGCATTCACATAGTCAACGAGAGAAGGGACCGATTTTCAATGATTTTGCATCATTAGCAAGAAACTAAGGGCTGTTTGTTGACACGTGGATCTAGTATTTTAAAGATTGAGTTAAAAATATGTATTTAGAAAAAAAATTTTAAAAAAAGTTACGTGATATAAAAAATTATATAAAAATTTTAAATGTGTTCGAAAAAAAAAAATATTCAAAATGATCTTGTCTTGTTTATCTTGTCGTTATAAGTATTTTGACATAAAAATCATCTCATTTCAATTTAAAATATGAAAGTTATAAATTTTTTAATTTTGAGATTTTTTACAATGAAAGAAAGAGAAAATTTAATGTAAAGTCAAAATTTTTAAATCTAGATAGTGAAACACCATCTGCAGATTGCACCCCAAACGGGTTCTGAGGATCCATTTGATTGTAGGGACAGAATGATGTAAAGATGGATAAGGTACGAGGGAAAGGGAGTGTGAAGGAAGGGAAGGATCTGAGATTTTCTCAAAGTTATTTAGTATGATAAAAATGAATAAAAGATAATGATTGTCAACTCTAAATGAGGAAGGAATGATTGAGTTTTACTTATGAAATTAGTACGGGAAATAATTAGATCTATTAGTGTTTTGTAAATTTTTACGCAGACAAAGGTCAAAATTGGAAGAACAACTTTTTTTTTCTTTCATTTCATCTCAATCCATCTACATTTGGAAGGACTGGTTTTGTGGGTGTTGGGGATTCACAATCCCTAGTTTATTTCTCTCCTTTCCTCTTTTCATTCAACCAAATAAAGGTTACAATTTACTTTCCACATTTTAATCCATCCGCCCTTCCATCCCTCCAACCAAACACACCCTAAAGGAATCATATGAGAGGGACCAATAATGCTCAGCATCAAACAATAGCTTAAACCTTAGCTGATATCACAAAGGGGCCTATATTTTTTTATTAATTATGGTAGCTCAAGTTTCGTTTTTTATTATTTGATATGATGAGTTTTGATTGAGATTGAAAAATGATTGTAAAAATAACACCATGGAACAATAATACTAGTCACACTTCATATTACCATTTTAGCAATTCGATTCACATTATTATAACAAAGAATATTTTTACATATCAATGATGTTAAACAGTATAACTAATACAAAGTTTGACTCATTTGTCAGTTTATCCTCTATTAGTAGGTAGGTATTGAACGCCTATACTTTTGATTAGTTGTATTATTTATCATGACATTTTATCTTACTATATTGCATAGTTTATTAGTAACTCATGATAAAGTCAAGAGAACAACCATATGAACTCGTGCACACACTAATCAATATTGTATTTCAAATATATCTTGTTTGGTTAGTGGCGTGATGAATGTCTATTTGCATGGATTTATTTATTTAATTTAATTTTGAAAGCACTATTGTTTAGAAAAAGAAAGGCAAGATACGTGCGACGCAGTTGTGTGGTAGTTGGGTATGACGTGGAGGAAGTTGATCACAATTTGAGGATCTTATTTGACGTGTAAATTATACTTCTTTTTTTTTTATTATTATTAATATTGGGTTAATGATAATCAAAGAGCCACGTGAGGTTTGGATTATGCTCATATATTTGGCTGCCGAAAGATTTAAAACAGGAGTGGACTAAGTGGATAAAGGTAGTTAGGCGCCTGCTATTCCCTTACAAAAAGCAAAATTAGGAGAGGAAAAGAAAATAAAAATAAAAATTGTCCAATCATCACTTCACCCTCACCCCCATGAATGATGTAGATATCACATTGTTTTTCTCTCTCTCTCTTTTCTTAGAAAGATTTTCCTTTTCTTTCTTTTCTTTCTTTATTAAAAAAAAAAAAAAAAAAAAAAAAAAAAAAAAAAAAGGGACCACTTTTGACTATAAACGCACATGATCCAATTGTTATAAACATATATAGTTTAATAAGGACAAGCACAAGTTATGATAGGGATTGATATCATGCTTTCAACCTGTTTATGGACCCAATTCTATGAAACTTGGAAGAACTTCAATATTCTTTGCTCTCTTTTTTTCCCCTCCCTTTGTTCTTGGTGGAATTAAATACGACCCAAGATGACCTTTCTCTCACTCACACACTCGAAATATGACCTAATCTTGAAGGTTCATGCATTAAATCTCAAGGGGGTCCCAAATGGCTTTTTTATTTTAATTTTAATTTTATTTTTTTGAAGCTTGAATAGGTCACAAATAGGAGTCAAAAGGAGTTTTCCAAATTTGGGTTGGATAAATCTTATTGACAAATTCCCAAGATTTGCTAATCATTTTTAGATCATTAAAAAGGGTTTAAATATTTTCTTTCAAGTCATTCAATCAAATGCACGCGTGAATACTCAATAGAATATCCAAATCCACTGTGGAAAAAAGGAAATGAGGTGCTAAGTTTCTTCATGATTGCAGAGAATAATGCGGGCATGATTTTTCCTTTTGTGCATGATCAGAAACTCCAAAGAAGTATCCTTCAAAATCAAATTTAAAATTTCATAAAATCTTGAAAGAAAGATCCAATTGTCTGACGTACAAGGACTTCGAATTACCAACCCATTTTTCTCCATTGACGTAGACCTAACATAAACTTGCACCCCAAAAAAAAAAAACAAAAGAAGAAGAAAAAAAAAAAAAAAAGGAGATTTAGTCATCACCCCACTTTCTCCCAAGCTCATGTATGGAGTTTGTTCTCTTTCATGGAAAAGAGCCAGAATATACTTGAGGAGGGTTAGGGGTTTATACGTACATATATACATATATATATATATATATATATATGTACGTATAAATATATACGTACATATATACATATATATATATATGTACGTATATATATAGGAGTTTGAGCACTGATACCACAATATGAAACAATTTTCTTATGACATGTATCAAAATTTGGCTAGCCCCATAAACATAAAACGATTGTTTTGTCCTTGCTTTTTTGGATCTTCTACATAGACCTCAGACCAGTGGTGCATTATTTGATCGTTGGATCCAATACAAATCTGTCAGCTAAGAAACAGAACCCTACCGGTGGTATAATATTTAGAAAATCACTTTTTTATTCCCAACTATTTGATTTTTTTTTTTTTTTCCAGTGACAAGGATCATTTCCAAGTCTTGCTCTAAGAGATCAGAGGTCAGCATTTCCTCTTAACATCGTAATTGAAGAATATTTCAGCTAATGAGGTTAAAAACCGGCTAAATTGTGATAAATTCTGTACCCCCAGTAACTAGTGCATGAACATGACGGTATGCACAGAAAACGACATTGCTGCAGTTGAGCACTGCAATGCAATCCAAGTAAAGAGAGAAATACTAACCAACCAATTATGATCAATTTTCCAAAATTTTATTTCGTTGCGGCTTCCTTAATAATTTTTCTATGTATATCATTATTACTTGTTACAGATGGGAGAACTGAATGTCTCCATGTTACAAGAATAAACACAAGTGAAAAAAAGAGGAGAAAAAACAAATAATTAATGTTTTATCAAACATCAATTGCCACCAAAAACAGCTTGTCTCACCTCTATTTTGCCCCTAAACCATCTTTAAGGGAGGAAAAACAAAAATTAACTGGGCATGCTTCCTGGCTTATGTTCACCAATCACTCGGAGCAAGAAAAATGGAAGTCGATATCAAGATTAGGTGGCGAAGAACAGCTTACTTTTCGTTACTCTGATCATCACTGAAAGCTAAATCAAATATCTGGCTGTAATCATCCACGAAGTGGACATCAAGGCCTTCTTTTACATTGGGTGCGAGCTCATCAAAATCCCTCCTGTTCGCAGAAGGGAATATGATGGTCTTCACTTCGCTCCTCCGAGCTGCTATAGTTTTCTCTTTAACCTGATTTGTTCCAACA
Source organism: Ficus hispida (assembly GCA_025413025.1). NCBI lineage: Eukaryota > Viridiplantae > Streptophyta > Magnoliopsida > Rosales > Moraceae > Ficus > Ficus hispida. The sequence goes on from CM046363.1 coordinate 12,021,921, forward strand.
AAAAACTTTAGCGAGTTTCAAAACCAACAAAATCAATAACAATGAGCATAAGTTAGTTCCATTTGTCGGGGTAGCAAACTTGAAACCCATGCAACATGGTGTGAAACAAACACATAATTTCATATCTTTAAGGACTGTTGCAGAGAAGTAGATTTTTTTTTCGCCTACCCCACCAATCGGAAGAATCCTCCCTGTTAGAGTGACTTCCCCAGTCATTGCTAGATCCTTCTTGACAGGCTTCTTCAAAGCAAGGGACAGCATGGATGTGATCATGGTGCACCCAGCGCTAGGTCCATCCTTCGGGGTGGCGCCTGCAGGAACATGGAGGTGAAGCTTGGAGTTGGCAAAGAAACTGTGATCTGGCTCTTTATCGAGCAATATTGCTCGGGCAACAGTGTGAGCTATCTGGGCACTTTCTTTCATGACATCTCCAAGTTGACCCGTCAGAATGAGGGCTCCTTTCCCTTCTCCTTGCTCAACTTGGGTTGTCTCTATGTACAGAGTGGAACCACCCATAGCAGTCCATGCAAGACCCATCACTACTCCAATCGGAGTTTGATTGAAGATGCGCTCTGCGTGGAAAACAGGTTTGCCAACAAAATCAGATAGGTTTGATTTGTCAACCAACACTTTCTCATGTGTCTTTGTTGCTTCTCCTTCCTGAACACTATCAGTTTCTTTTGCATCCTGTCGAAAAGATAAAGAACAAAAACTTTCACTATGTTTAAGAACTTGAAATGATTAAAAACAAATTCAAAATCACTACACGTTGCCTCCAGCTTTTCCCAGAAAATAAAAAATTTCATGGTTATTTCATTCTTAAGGTAAACTATCCTAGGAATTGCTACCAGTACTTATCTATCTTCCTATGTGAACAACAATCAATTTCATAGTGAAAAAAAAAATGAAGAACTATTTTGAATTCTGTGTTTAATAATTTGTACCCAGTCTGTTGGTTGATCGGCAGGAAGGTTTACCTGTACTGTCTCAGGTTCTGTTGAAGATTCAATTTTTTGTTCGGGACTGTTAGCCTCGGCTGATTCAACAGCGCTCTGATACTTGTTAGCATCTTTATTTTGAACCTCATCCCATGTTCTACTTCTGCTTCCTCAGTTTCATCCACTGCATTTTCACCCGATACTCCTTGTCTAACAAGTTTCAGAGCTATCTGTCAGGCCAAAAGAAGTTCTTGTTTAGTAAACCTTATAATAACAACCAATCAATTGACTTTCGAAATCAATGCATTCTGCCTTTATGCATTAGCTCCCGGCATAAGAAACAGGGTTCAGAGCGTATTTAACTTTTGAAAAATACGGCCGCTTGTGACATATCATCACAAACCTAAAATTTCAAAAGCATTATCTAAAATGTGCAAACAAACCTTGCGGTATATCTTTTCTATCTGTTTTGGAGATTCCGAACGCCTGATTCTCGGCAGTAATTTTCTATAAGTGACAGAAGAGCTGCATCGGTAACTTCAACCTGAGAATATGTTGTTTAGACTATTATTACACATTACAGATGGAAACAAAAAAGACAAACACCCCATACAAAGATAAATTACAACCTGTTCGGGTTTAATGCCACATGCTTCTCGTGTGGACTTCTCCAAGTAATCTCTTGCAATATGAATTTTCTCGTCAGTGATATATCCAGCAATGGCAATGACCTCCATTCTGTCCAGAAGGGGATTTGGTATCATCTCCACAACATTTGCTGTGCAAACAAACAGAACCTGCAGTGCAATGAATTTAAGCAA
>CM046363.1:12718353-12751033 GCA_025413025.1 Ficus hispida
GCCATGAATAGTAATCATAAAGATGGAGCCACCTATGTATAAATCATTTCTAAGTTTTTGCTTTTCTGAAGGAACTCAATAAGAAAGATTTCAAAAAGACAGAGGAAAGAGGGTGTGATGAGAGGGATTATCTGACGTTGTTTTGATTTGATTTAAGTCTTATTTACTCAGTTGGAATTGATATTTTTATATTAAAATTTATTAATTTTTTAAAAATAAATTAGAATTTTTGTTAATTTTTTAAAGAAAAATAACGAAAATTAAATTGAAAATTTTAAAATGGAGAATCAAACATATACTTACTTTATAAACACGTGCATTGCATTTTCTTAATTATCGGGAGTAGCTGTGATATTTAACTTGTCAAAGATTATCCATATCTCAAATTTATCTTGGTGGACCAAATCAAATCCGGTTTTGGGATCATAGGTGTAAACTAAGTGAAGAGCAAGCGTGCATATGAAATAGATATATAAAACAAAGTAAAAAAAAAAAAAATTCACATAATCGAGTATGGACAAAAATCAACCATTCGTTTGTTAATATATATGTATATGTTTTAATATGAAAAAAATTAATTAATTTAAATATAAATAATATATTATGTAGTATTTGATAATATATAATTATTATAGCATATAATGTATAATGTATATGTTAAGGATGAACTTCAATATCCCAATTCTCAAATTAGCAAGTGATGAAAATGGCTTTTCCCATAAAAAAGTTGAAAATTGATGCTGTAATAGCTTCTTGATTTTGTTCATTAACATTGAAATCTTTGTCCAGTATCTTCTTTTTCCTTCTATATGGCAATATCTTGATGAGGGGCAATTAATTACAAATTTGTACATCAATAATTTAATAATGACAAGAGGTAATTGATATTAAAAAATATATTCGCTTGTGGTTACAGACATAGTTCAACGATAATACAATACATGATTTCATTTTAAAATGTAAAGTTCAAATTCCCCCAATTTTTAAGTTAAAAAAAATAAAAAATGAAACTACTATCAGTTTCATCATATACCAAATCTGCCACTAGATTCATTTATTTTCCTTTTTTTTTTTTTTTTTAATGAAAGTTCATACATCCGGCCTCTAGGACTTCCAACAAAACGTGCATGAAAGAAAAACCCAAAGAGTCTTAGGGTAATTTGGGAGAGTATTGGAGGTGGAGTTTTAGAGGTTAGAAATGAATAGAGTTTTTAAAATGTGCATTTAGTTAATATAAAATGTTTGCAATGAAAAAAAATGTAAAAACTTAAAATATATTCGGAAAAAAGTAGTAATATTGATATTATTTTGTTATTCTCGAAATTATATATAATTGAAAAAAACAAATAATTTTATTCTGATTTAAAATAAAAAAATTATTGATTTTTAAAGTTCTAGTTTTTTAGAAAATAAATAGTGAAATTGAAAGAAAAATACTTTTTATTTTTTTTAAGAAACACTTTTGTAGTGTGTTCCCTAAACGAGGCCTCAACAAAAATAAACTTTGCTACAAAATCAAATGATATTCTCTTCCTAACAAAGAAGTTAAGACGAGCAGCTCTCATAATTGAAAATTTTCTGTAGCGCGTGCTTGCGCGCACACACATCCCTATTTTATTAGAAGTTGGATATTAATGTAAAAGCTAAATACCTATATGTGTGTGAAAATAGTAAAAGATAAAGCATGTTGAAGATAGTGAGTGGAAAACTGTTTGGGTTTGAAGAAAAGAGAAAGAAAACAAATTCATGTATAAATAATTTACTTAAGATATTATTTGCCTCATTAAAAATTAAAATTTACTAAAATGTGTCCTTCTAAGATATAATCGACTCATGAACTCATTAATAACAATCTAATTGAATTCTTAGAACAATATTGAAAAACTAATCTTAACTTGGTACTTTAAAAAAAAATCTTAACTTGGAATCTTATTTATATTTTAAAAAAAGTGTTTGTTCATGAAAATTATAACTGTTACAGCATATACACCTTCTGATTAAAAAGTCTGTTCTTAAAAAGTTGTATCTTTTGTTTTGTTTTTTGCTTTTTGTTTTTTTTTTTTTTTACCAGAAATCTAGAAAACGAAAGCTAGAGCTCCTTAGCATAGAGTCGCTCATATACAAGTAATATCATTTATTTATATTTAAACCATTGTTTTTGCTTGCATTTTTTAATGTAGAACTTTTGGCTTTTTAACTTCTAAGACCACCGCTAATGTATTTAATTATGTCAATATTACCTTTGCTAAAAAAAAAATCTAAAAAAATAGTATTATTCTACATTTGCTATATAAGGTTGCACCACATTTTTTTTTTTTGGTTCAGAAGGCTGCACCACATAATAAAACAAGTTCTCTGAGCGCGACATTTTATGTCCTTTTTATACTAGTGTACTGTATTTCATAATGTCATTTCTAGTTTGTAATTGTTTTGAGTTTTTTTTTTACTGTATAATAACTCTACATACATACTGTGAGTAACAAAAAATTTGATTATCATCATATTTATGGTGGATCGTGACGTAAAATATGAAAGAAAATATTTCTTATGCTATGCCTCAATGAATTTTAAAACAGTATATATCAGAAATAAAAATATCAGATCAACAAAAACATGTCATGTGCAATGTTTTTTGAAAATGTTAATATGAAAATATTATTATACAAAATAAGTTTAAAATAAAAAATGAGTGAAATTATTAATTTTAAAAAGTATATATTTTTTCTTTTATTTAAAATGAGATGAGTCTTTAGATCCAAACAATTAGCATTTTTATTTTATTTCTAAAATAAGATGGGTGGAATATGTGTAAAACAAACGGATCCTTAGTTTTATCGATTCTACATAATTGAAACACATAATTTTAGATTTATATAATTTTAGAAATAGGGGACGTGCTATGCTATTTCTATTCCTACCCCAATCGTTTTCAATATAAGAAAAACACAAAAATTAACGATTCGTTTTTTTACGACAAAAAATGAATAATGATATATTATATCTATTTTTATTTTTATATATGTAGGAAATATAAAAAAATACGTGGCTGAAAATGTGGTATTAATTTCCTTTTAAAATTCTCAATAACATATACCTACCTTGCTTTGTACACTATTAATAGAGGAAAGTTAAAAAAAAAAAAAAAAAACAAGAAGCCTGATTGAAGCCTTTCTGGATATCTATGACTACATACAAATTACTACACAGTCTCTATTATGTAGTATGTACTCCAGTTTTATGCATAGTCTCTCGTCCCGCAGAATAATTGTATGACAGTATAATACGTACTGAAGACTAATATAATCTGGAGAAAATAGTAATATAACTCATTAGAGATAGAAAACGAGAACTTTTTCATTTCACAGTTCAGTAATAATATTACTGTACGAGAAAATTCTTCGTATATATATATATAGATGTGTGGGCAGGTATATATATATATAATATCTATTATTAATCAAATGATAAGACTATTCATGCTGATTTATGATCTATCTGATTGAAAATAAAGTTAAAAAGAAAAATTATCATATTAGATATGATACAGATATTCATGTCTTCACAAATAAAGTAAATCATCGTAATTAAATCTATGTCAATTACTAATATAATATTATTCTTTTTATTCCTACATCCCATGAAGAAAAGCCTGATCAAATACATATCCTCAAAGAAAGAAAAGAAAGAAAATATAAACATGCATATCGCCAAACACCCGTATAATATGTTTTCGTAATGTCAAAATCACTGGAAGGATCTCTCTCTCTTAAATCTTAAACGAATACTACTATTTGAGGATGTAGCCAAAAGTTAATAAATAAAGTGGGGTCTCGGCTAGTAACCCAAAACGTGTCATTATCAATATTACTTTGTTTTTCCTACCACTTGTTTGTGGTTTTATTATTTTATAATAATTTAGAAAATCACATCATGATTCTCATTGGTCAGTGTTCTCTCAAGTTTCAACCACATTAATCATTTGTCTATGTAGTAATCGTACTGGTGGAGCCACGTATGTATAAGTACAATAATTTCATAGAGGAAGGAAATGAAGTGGGTGGAGGTTGGAAAAAAAAAGGACGGAAGTGGATTGTGAGAAATATGAAAATAAGTTGATAGAATTGATTGTTTGATAAGAAAGAAAAGAAAAATTAAAAGGAACATAAAATGAAAAAAAAATTTAAAATATGATCTATTTTTTTGTTTTTTTTTAAAATGAGAAGAAAATTAAAATCGATTCTATAATTATTAAAATTATTTTTTATCTTATTTTTAATGTAAAATAATATAGATAAATAAAAATAATAATAATTGCATAATTTTTTTATTTTATTTACCTTCCATGATACCAAATATCATACAAGAAAAATAAAATATTTCATTTTTCTTTTATTTTTTTATACTTCTATTTTTCATTTCCTTCTTGTTTTCTTTTCTTCCTACAAAACATAGGCTAAAGGAACTAATAAGATAGATTTCGAAAAGAGAGAGAAAAGGGGGTGTGATGAGAGAGATTGTGTGATATTATTTGATTTGATTTAGATCTATTCAATTAGAGGTGGGAATTTAGGCCGGGCCAAATGGGCCGGCCCGCGGCCTGTAATTTTGGCCTGGTCCGCGGCCCTATTCGGCCCGATTTTTATCGGCCTGGTAAAAGCCCGGTCCGATACTAAGAGGCGGGTCGGGCTCTCATTTTAGGCCGGGCGGGTCGGGAATATTTAAATCCAATGGGTCGGCCCGGCCCGCCCATATTTAAAATTATATATATTAATTTTATTAAAATTTTAATTATTTTATCTAGTAAATATTATCCTCAAATATTATCCCTGAACTCTTTTTTTTTTTTGACAGATTACACGACGGTTCCTAGAAACCGTCGTGGTATTAGTTGAGATACCACGACGGTTTTTGTAACCGTCGTGGTATCTCTAGCTTCCACGATGGTACATAATTGATATATTTTTTTCAATGTAAAATTATAAATATGAAGTAAGATTGCACTCTTTTTTCTTTAGTGAGGTTTTATCCCAATGGGTTTTACTTAGTAAAGTTTTTAATGAGGCAATCATGACATTAATAAAATTTTAAATTTCAATTTTATATTTTCTTTTTTGTATCCTTATTTTTTAATAAAATTTATAATTTTTATTATGTGCTTAATTTATGTTTCAATTTAGTAACATTTAATCAAAAATATTAAGATAAATTATTAAATTATCAAAAATATTCAAATTTATTCAAAAATTACAAATAACACTAGTGGTTTTTTTTTAACCCGTCGTGGAATAGGCAAAAAATAAGGCCTACATGTGGACATTTAAGAACATACCACGATGGTTTTTTTGAAAAACCGTCGTGGTAGTTCCACCTATCACGACGGTTTTTCAGAAAAACATTCGTGGTAGGGTGAATTTTTCAAAATTTTTTTTTTGAATTTTAAAATTAAATAAAATTTTAAAAAATTAGGCCCGGCCCGGCCCGGCCTGCTCCCAGCCCGCTCTAAGCCCACTGGCCGGGCCGGGCTTATATTGCAAAAATTCGGCCCGACCCGGCCCGGCCCGAATTTTCAACGGACTGGGTCGGCCCGGCCCGAATTTTGACAATAGCCCGATGGGCTCGGGCCGGGCGGCCCGAATTCCCAGCTCTATATTCAATTCACCGGTTAAAATTAAAATATTTTTATTAAAGTTTATTAACTTTTTAAAAATAACTTAAAATTTTTGTTGTTTTTTATTTTTAAAAAAATTGAGTTAAAACTTCTTGTCAGGGATGGAGAACTAAACATACACCGGTTTATAAGCGCATGTATTGCATTTTCTTAATTATCCGGAGTAGTTGTAATATTTGACTTGTCAAAGATATTATCTATAAATAAAATTTATGTTGGTGGACTAAATCAAAGAAAATGAGAAAGAAAACGATTTGTGCTTCAAGAATTTACTTTTTTTTTTTTTTTTTGTTAAAAGCATAAAGAATTAACTTTACTTAAGGTGTTATTTGCCTTCGTTATAAATTAAAATTTACTAATAGATGTTTATAATAAATTACCTCCAATATATAACAGGTCCATGAATTCATTAATAACAATCTAATTTAAATCTTAGAATAATAGTGAAAAACTAATCTTAGGAGTGTTTGGTGAATGAGTTGAGTTTGAGTTGAGTTGAGATTTTTAAGTTTGAATAGTAATTTTTGTTGACTTTTTCAGAAAAGATAAAAAAAAATTTCAAAAAAAGATAAAAAATATGATGAAAAAAATATAATTTAATTTAAATTGAATGTAAATGATAAACAAACCCTAACTTGGAGTCGTAAATTAAAATATATATAAGAAAAAAAGTATTTGTTAATGAAAAGATATAAGTTACAGCACACACAACTTTTGATTAAAAAAGTCTTTTACTTGAAAAGTTGTATCTTTTTTTTAACAGAAATCTAGAAAACGAAAGCTAGAGCTCCTTGGCCTAGCGTCACTCATATACAAGTAACCTCATTTATTTATATTTAAACCATTGGGTTTGCTTGTATTTTTTTTAATATAAAACTTTTGGCCTTTTAACTTCTTAAGACCATCTTTTATGCATTTATTTGTGTCAATATTACATCTGCAACAAAAAAGTCTGAAACAAAGCATTATTCTACATTTGCTGTAAACTTGCACCACATTATAAAACAAGTTCTTTAACCAACGTTTTATGTCCTTTTTATACTAATGTACTATAATGCATAACGTCATTTTAGTTTTTATCATCATTATTTTTCTTTGAAACTAGTAAAAGCAAACTTTTGGCATTCAAATATATTAAATATTATATCAATTATATGAAAAACTGAAAATAACAATTAATAAAAATCAAATAATAAATTTAACATTTAGTTATATATTGCGGTAAATTTGCTACAACATTTAGCATATAAGAAGTTTGATATAAAGATAACACTATATTGAACATCATTTTTTTTAAATTTAATGTCAAAATTTACTTTTTGATAGAACAATTTAACATTACATTAAAGAGAGCATCTATGGTTATTTGCATCAGATCAACAATATTATTCTTCTCAAGTAGTTTTAATTCAAAAAAAATCTTGGACAAAACCGTAAATTTAGGGTCCGTTTTGCTTTTGAAATGAAATTTTTTTTTAATTTTAAAATGAGAAACTTTTTTTTAATAGAATTTTTATGTACTTTTTTTTTATTTAATTCTAAAGGTGAAATAATGTTTGTTTAGATATAAAGGCTCATTTCATTTTAAAAATAATATTTAAAAAAAATATATTTTTTTTTGGTATCAAGCCATTTCTCATTTTCATAACCTATTTTGAATAGTAATATTTTCATATTAAAAATTTTCTCTCATTTGCTTTAAGTTTTAAAACACCATATCATTCTCATTTCATCTCAGATAAATTGATTCTTTTTTTAATGTCGTCATAATTAATAGAGGAACAAATTTATATCCAAAACTTGTTAAAATATGGTAATACTTCATTGAATTTGTCAAAAAAAAAACTAAATTTCAAACTATCTTTTCTGAGGGTGGGAGGTGGCTAGGCAAATGTAGAGAAGACCGAGAGTCCAGCGGCGACGACGGATGGCGGCAGACGGCAGTAGATGGCAATGGACTGCTACAAGACGGAGACAAAAAAGAGAAAACAAGAGGATTGAAGAGAAAAAAACAAATCAACAAACAAGAAATTATTAAAATAATGTTTATTAAAATGGTTTAATCCACTTACCTCTTCAAGAAATTTCCTTAAAAAAGATTAAAAAAAAAAAAACCTCTTCAAGAGAGGTGAAAGGAGGCGCTGAAGGGAGAACTGAGGAGGTGAGGAGGGATTAATGATAAAAGGGGGTGAGGAGAGGCTGAATGGGATGGGTTAACTTTAATTATTTCCTGACACCAAATAATGTTGTTAAGTTAAACCTTAATATTTTGTGACACCAGTTGGCATCGCTAAGTTTAATAAAAAAATTTGTAACACCAACCGGCATCGCTAATTTAATTTTGAGATAATTTTTTTCCCCTAGAATAATTCATTCAGAGGCAAAGTGAAAATTAAAAAAAATTATATATAATAATTATTCGACTTACCGACACTATATAATGTGAGAAACTTTCTTAATCAAATCCCTAAACTCAAAATCTAGTGGGAAGAATTCCTGCCCTATTTTCTGAGCCAAAAATAAAAAAATTACTAACACTACTTTCTGAGAATGGCGTCAGTAAACAACAAATTTCCTAATGCTTTTTGAACATCAGGAAATTTGGCATTGTCTATGGATGATCATGAGTCTCTAAACAATCTTACTAACCATATTTTGCCTAGATTTGATGTGGACTAGATTTAAAAACACAGAAAGATATAGAAGCATCAATCTGTATTATATATAGAGATCTTTTCTGAAGTCATTGGAAACTCAAGCCCCCCATCACACAATATTTATATAAGCATACCCATACATATCACCAACAGGACAAATCACACCCAAGAAAACTTGAAAATGCCCAGCAAACCATGGGATAATAAACACAGAATATATATATATATAGGAGTCAAACAACACTAGTGAACATGCATGCATGCATGCTTACTCACTTAACTTATTTTAGAGTGCGTACATGCACTCACACACACACACACACACACACACACACACATATAGATATGTTCTAATATAGTAGTCTTAGCAAACAAGTAGTGAAACTTGTGGCTTAAGCATCCTGGACGAGGCGATCTTCAAGATCTTTGGAGAGCTCAGCAACGAAGTCAAGCAAAGTCTGGGGGGTCTATAATCTCACCATGCAGCTTGTCGTACTCCAAAATCCAGTGCACAGTGCAGCCTTCGCCACCGACTTTGGGATTTGCTTGGATTGTGATCACGAAGCTCTTGAAATGCTCCCTCAGATCTCCTTCAAGCACTCTGAATGTGATTAAATTCTTCTCCTCGTCTATGGCCTCAACTCTATCCCTTGCCACTCTAGGTTTCCCATCTACAATATTATTTTTAGTTCATAAATATATTAGTTGACGAGCATGCTCCACGTGCAGAATAGATAAACAAAGTAAAAACTTAAAATTAAAAATCCACATGATGATGACTGGCTGCCATGTGACTGCCATGTGGTAGCCAAAGAGTAAAGGAAGAAAGCACGTGAGTTCATCCTTTTCAATGTGAGCATGCCCAGTCAATCAGAGCACAAAAAAAGTCACGTGACGAATGATGAACTGTCACATGATAGTTCCACAGAATCAGTATACAACAATGATTCGTACTTTTAAATTAGAGGAGCACTTAAAGTGTAAGTTAACACATGCTATATATGTTAGTTATATAATGTTCAATATCAAGGAAAACTATATATTCAGGATGAAAATAATAAGGGTATGAATTTTCTTCTGTTCAATGGCGAAGCCACTCTATCGCACTCAATTGTTCAATTGGGATTTTCGTCCTTAAAAATTTTCAAAAATTCTAGCTCAATCGCCACTTTATTTACTAATATTATGTTTGTTCCTCACTCGAAAAAATATGTTGTTGTGTCTTATTTTTTGGGTAAAATATTTCTATTTATGCCTCACTTTAAATATATTAGTATATATAATATATTCCTATATAATAAAATGTTTTTCCTCGAAATGACCAATGAAAAACTTGTGACTATCAATATTGCGTCAGATGCATAATACAATGAAAACTATTGTGTTTCATATCTTTATCAATATCTATATCTATACATCTATAAAAGAGTAGATAAAATTGTACTGTTCATCTTTAATAGTCAAAAAACGATTCGTTTTGGTGCCCCTCTCTCCTTTTTGTTTTCGCTTGCTTTTCTTTTAACTTTTTGATTGTTTTAGCAATATGCCACTGTAGAGCACCAATTCCAACACTGCAAAGCTCCCCATGTACATAGGAAAACGATAAAATCTCTTTCACAAAAGTGGAACCCACGTTTCTTTTTTTTTTTTTTTTAAATAAAAAAATGAAACCCGTGTTTTTTTCAATGATAAAATAAAACCACTCTCGCCCCCTCCCGTAAATATCTTTTATTTTCATATCATCATGATAATAGCAGCATATGTTTTTCTTTTTCCCATATAAATTTACAGCACAAATGTTAAACAAATATTAAAGTGAAAAATAAATAATCACATTTCACTTGTATCATTTCTTTTGGTAAATATTTTACTTGTTATTTCCATTTTGCCTGAAGTTTTACATAGGTTTTTTTTTTTTTGTTGAAATTTTACTTGTAGTTTTAAAATAGGAATTTATGCCTACAAAATATATATATATCGGTTATAATTAAAATCGTTTGGTGTCTTTTCTTATTTTTCTTTTATCTTCTCACCGTTTTTTGTCTTTAACCTCTTTTTAGTTTACTTTGTTTCATTTTTACCCTTATTTTTTTTGTCTAAATGATTTTAGCTTATCTTTTCCTGATTTTTCACTTTTACTTCATTCTTCTTATAACTCGTTTATTTTTATTTTTTATACCTTTGTTCTTTATTAGAAGCTCAACATACAATTGTTTCCTCTCTTAAAGATTTTTCTTTTGATATCTAATATAAACTTTATGACCAAAAAACTAATTTGTTTTTATAATCTTAATAGCTATATACTGTGGAGAATTGGAATTTAGTATTCCTACTGGAAAAGGAGCAATTTTTTCATGCTTCTAATTAAGTTTTCTTTTCTTTTCTTCATGACAATTTATGGGTGTCTTTTTGAATTTTCACAATAGATGAAAGGAGATTTTTTAATTATAGATATTCTATTTTCTTTACTTTTGATAGTATTTGTGTGACTATTTTAATTTATATGATATTAAGAGAAGTTTTTATTTCCTTTAAAAAAAATTATAACCACATCAATTTCGTCTCTTCCCTTTTTTTGTTGGGGTGGTTCCAATTTAATTTTTTTAAAGTTGTTTGCCAAGGTTTTGGGAAAGGAGACCAATAGGCAATACTTTAATACAAATTATAAAAGTATCTTATAACTTACAGTTTTTTTAAGTGTAAAACGTTTTTTTTAGGGTGATTAGCACATTATTTCTAAGATGAATACTTTTAATTGAAAATAAATCTAAATTATTTTTCAATTTTCATCTTGTGATGGAGTCAATTATGTTCTATATGTTTATTTTTATGTATTGCAAATATTAACTCATTTCAGATTCTTAGTTTTAAATTGGTTTATTTAATTTCAAAATGATATGCAAAGCTAGAGTTAAAGTAAAAATAAATAAATAAATATAATGAAGAAGAAGCTCTTAGTTTTTTCCTCTGTTGAAGAGAATGAAGGTAAATCTTAGTTCATTCATCCCGTCATTGTCTTTTATTCCCTATTTTGAAGGTTTTTTTTTTAATTTTTTTAATTGAAAAACCATCTTGATATTCATTTCTCATTTAATTTTGTTCTACTTCATTTTTATTTGCTTGTCAACTTTTCTTTTCTGCTAACCCGCCTTCTATTTTGTTTCTTCTTTCTAATTTATATATATATATATATATATATATATATATATTCCCCTTATTTTTTAACTTGTACTTCTACTTGTATTTTTTTTCTTTCATTTCCTCCTCATTAAAAACTCACCATTTTAAATTTTTTAACTTTCTCATCAAAAACACTCTTCTCCTTAATTCCTTAATTGTGATCATGTCTAATTAAGCTAAGATATTTTTTTTCCTTATTTTCATAATTAAATTTATTTATCTTTTTAGATCTTCCCAATCAATTATAGAGAATTGATAAAGTTCTCTCTCTCTCTCTCTCTGTTTTTGGTCTTATTTCTTGTTTTTCAAAAAGAAGACTGTGGAGATAATAAAACTAACTACTTACTTAAGAATGTTTTATGATGTAAATAAAAGATATCATCATGTTGGAAGGATAAAATATAAAATCATATTTTAATTAAATTATTAATTTTAAGATTTTGAATTTATTCATAATTCTAAATTATTTTTCATGTTTTACATTATAAAAATTTTAATTATAAGTCAATACATCCGAACGCACATACGCTTAACTAATCTATATCTATATATATATATATAAAAGAGTGCATAAAATTGAACTATTTATTTTTGATAGTAAAAAATGCACCGTTTGATGCTTTTTTTTTTTTTTTTTTTTTATGGAAGCCCATTTCTCTCTCTCTCTCTCTTTTTTTTATCCCTCACAGTAAAGTTTAGTTTAGTTTAGTTTTTTTTTTCCCCTTTTTTCCCTTCCTTCCTCACAGCAACGTTTAGTTGCTTTTTTTTTTTCATATTTTTTTTTCCTTCCTTCCTTCCTTCCTCACAGCAAAGTTTAGTTCTTTTTTTCCTCTTTCCTTCCTCGTAGCAACGTTTAGGTGCTTTTTTTTTTACTGTTCATTTTGGTAGTTAACAATGCACCGTTTAGGTTTTTTTTTTTTTTTTTTTAGCTTGCTGTCCTTCCTCACAGCAACGCACCATTTAGGTATTTTTTATTATTTTTTTTATTTTTAGTTTTTTGTCCTTCCTCACAGTCACAGCAGCTGACATTTGTTTTTTGCCTCTTACGTGTTGTGATCTTGTAAGAATTCTGAAACTTGAACTTAAAAGAAGACCATTTAATTCAAATTACAGTTTTTCCATATTGTAACTACACATTTATTATTTTTTAATTTATTATTTTTTAAGTGCAAAATGTCAAAAAAAAAAAAGAAAAAAAAAAGAGTATTGATGTTCTTCCTCACAGCAACGCACCATTTAGGTATATATATATTTTTAAGTTTTTTGTCCTTCAGCAATGCACCATTTAGGTTTTTGTTTTTATTTTTAGTTTTTTATCCTTCCTCATAGTCACTGCGGCTGACATTTGGTTTTTAGCTTTTACATGTTGTGCTCTTATAAGAGTTCTGAAACTTGAACTCAAAAGAAGACCATTTAATTCAAATTACAATTTTGTCATACTTTAACTACATATTTATTATTTTTTAAGTGCAAAACGTCAAAAAAAAAAAAGAGTATTGCGGTCCTTTCTCACAGCAACGCACCGTTTACGTGTTTTTTTTAGTTTATTTATTTTTAGTTTTTTCGTCCTTCCTCACATCAATGCACTCACATCAATGCACTGTTTAAGTTTTTTTTTTTTTTTTTTGTCATCGTTTAGGTGTTTTTTTATTTTTTATTTTTTATTTTTTATCATTCTTCACATCAACGCACCGTTTAAGTTGTTTTTTTTTAGTTTTTTGTCCTTCTTCACAGCAACACACCGTTTAGGTGTTTTTTTTTTATTTTTATTTTTTTATTTTTAGTTTTTTATCATTCCTCACAGCCACTGAGCTGACATTTGCTTTTTGCCTCTTATGTGTTGTGTTCTTGCAAGAGTTCTGAAACTTGAACTTAAAAAAAGACAATTTAATTCAAATTACAGTTTTACCATATTGTAATTACACTTTTATTATTTTTTAATTTATTATTTTTTAAGTTCAAAACGTCTTTAAAAAAAAAGAGTAGAGTTTTTTCATAAATATATAATAGGCAGGCAATAACTTTTTTTGCAGACATGTTGATAAGAAAGCAGTTTGCAATTTTTTTTTAACTTCAACCTGCATATTGATATTCACTTTTTTTTTTTTTTTTTTTTTGTGAATGTATATTTATATTCAAGTTAAATGAAGTTCTTTTATATTAAAATTACATCAATCTTAAATATGAAAAATCCCAACCAATATTATTTAACTAAAAAATATCTTAATTTCTCATGTTGGTTGATTTTTCTTCTTTTTTTTAAAGTTTTTTTTAATACATCATAATCTTAAATACATAGTAAATTGTAGAATTTTTTTTTTCATAAGGTTAACCATTTTTTTTATAAACTTTGTGTTTAAGATTTGTTTTTTTTTTTTGGGCTATATGTACATCAGTCCCTAACTTTATTTTCAGATAATGACTATTTGATCCATTATTAATTTTTCAAATCAATCCTTAAATTATTGATTTAGTTACAATCCTTTGTAAAACTAAAAACGTTATATAATCCTACATATATAAAAGAGTAGATAAAAAGACGCATTGTTTTTTGGTTTTGTTTTTGTTTTTGTTTTTGTTTTTAGCTGTCGTGTAGCTAAAATGGGAGGAGAGGGAAGGAGAGAGAGAGAGAGAGACGGGTTTTGAAACTTTTTAAGGTTTTTTTGACTGCTGTACAGCTAACATACTGGGAAGGGAGAGAAAGAGAGAGAGAGAGAGAGTGTGTGTGTGTGTGGTGGGGGGGGGGGGGGGGGGAGGGGGGGAGTTGTTGGGTTTTGGGTTCTTTTTCGGGCTGACACAGTCGAAAGAGAGGGGGAGAGAGAGAAAGAGAGATAGAGAGAAAGGTTAGTGGGATAGGGGAATTTTTTTTTTTGCTCGAATAGGGAGAGATAGAGAGCGAGAGAGAGAGAAAGAGAAAAGAGTACAAAGTGTGAGAGATGAGAAGGAAAAAAAGATTTTTTTGTATTAATATTTATTTGATATAAATTTTTTAAAAAATTATATATAGTAATTAATTTAAATAATATCTAAAATTTTTTGAATGTGACAGTTTGATCTTAATTTAAAAGTAACTTTTTAAAAAAATTAGTTATAATTTTTATTGATTTTTTAAAAAAAGATAAAAATTGAGATTAAAAAATATAGATTAGTTAAAATTTAGTTGGAAAGCGAAACGAAACATATATCTATAAATATATAAGAATGTCAATATGTAGTATTGTTCATAAGCTTCAACCAAAACAAGCATTTTGGTTGAAACGCTCTTTTCATTTTTTTTAATTTATTTCCTTTTTCGGCTTTTTAACCACTATTTTTAAGGATTATTATTGTTGTTCGTTCCACGTGTTGGCTAAAGTTTTGAAGAAATGTGTCGTTTCTTATTTTAGATGCTTTGGTAGATCCCACGTGAACATTGAGAATAGGTTTTCTCTCTCTTTCTTTCTTTTTTTTTTCCCCCCTTTTCTTAGGCGTGAAATCTGTCATTAGTGAGAGACTTTTCTTTTTCATTTTTCATTTTGTTTTCTTACCTTCCAAAAACAAAATATATTCCTACATTTATAAAATAGTAGATAAAGTAGGAGATTGGATATTGGAATTAGAAAGAGAATATTTTCTTTGTATTCCATCCACACACATATATATATATATTGCTTTAGAATATTGAGTTTCCTCTAAAGTTAATATAATTCTATCATTTTGGAATTTTATTTTTGCTTTTATGTCATTTTGTTATTATTTTCGGGCATATTCATGTTAAATTTGTGTTTGGATCAAGTTTTCTTATTTAGAAATTTCCTACTTTTGTCTATTTTTAGAATGATCATCCATCTTATTGTAGTTGTAGGAGCTCATTATGTAGGAATATGCATATATTCAATATTGCTTAGGATAACGTCTACTACAACTTATTATGTGATAACTCAGGTTTAGGAATGTATTAGCATTTCATCTATACTTATTTTTACTTCAAAACTTTGAACAAGTAGGTATAAAATGTTGCCGCTAGCATATTATTCTACAGCTAAAAATATTTATAAAAATAAAATATTTTAATTTTTTAAAACTTTGTTTGTAGATGCATGTGTGTACGTGACTCTATATATAAAATAAAATGTGTGTAAAATATTTATATTAACTTTTTTTTATTTACCTTTTACTTCATTATCATATTTTCAAAACGTTTTTAGTTTTCTTTTTTCAATCATTTGTTTCTAATTGCAATATTTTATTTTTTATATAGTCAACAATGGGATTAAAACCTTTTTTGAGATAATAAAATGCAACTCTATATATTTTGAAAAAAATAAAATAAAAAGCAAATGAGTTGAGTGTTATTATTTTATTTATTAGAATGTTTGATTTTGTTATTATTATGTATTTTATGATTGTATCATAAAGTTTAACTCTTTAACTTTGTTTATTAATCAGTATTTTTTTATAATCTCTAGAAAATATTTCTTTATATTAAATGTTATAAAAATTTTCATTACGATTCAACGTGCAACAACGCACGTGCCAATAAGCTCTTTCGTCCTAATCTCATGGATCTCCACGTGTCACTCTCTTCCTCTTCCTTTTTAATTTTTTGCCCTTTTCTCCTTTTTCTTTTTGCCCTTGTCCTTCCTATTGATGCACTCACTATGTTCACTCTCTCATATCTTATTTCTCTCAAGCCTCTTTTCTTCATAAAGTCCAATTTCTTTCACCAATTTTTTTTTTTTCCTTTGGCTTTCCTGCTCTCTCGCTCTTTTATTCTTTTTTTTTTTTTTTTCAATGGACACTGCTCTTTTTCTTTTTTCCGCTTCTCTTCTCTCTTGCTCTTTCTCTTTATATCTTTTTTTTTTCCTTTATTTATTTTTCATTACTGTATCATCTTCCTCTACCACTCTCCATCATCTTCTTTTCTCTCTATATATTCTGAAAAAAAAAAAAAACAAAACAAACCAAGCCATAGTCATTCATTCACTGGGACGAGAACAGAGGGACAAATATAGGAACAATGAAGGAGCCCATTTAGACTTTCTTTTTTTTTTTAATCCCACTTATACTTTTTTTTTTTTTTTTTGAACTCTTCCTTTAAGTTTGTATATCATTTACAAAATTTTTTATCTGACTTCATGCGTGCACGGAGAGCGCGTACTCCAAACTAGTTAATTTTTAAAAGATCAAAACGGTCCAATCTTATTTTTAATCTCCAAACATTGAAACGGCCCAATATCACTACTCAAACTATTTAATTTGTCTCAAAATAATATCCATCCTTGATAATAGTACACTTGAAAATTGGACTATAAGTACCACAGCAAGATCAACTAATTAAGTGCATTTTAATAGATTTTAGAGCGAATGATTATGGTAAGACAAATTAATAGTGCGAGAACTTAGCTAAGACGCTTTAAACTTCGGGACTAAAATTTCATTAAACGCCCTCCCTATCACAAAAGAGATAGGTACGGAGAGAGAAATTTGGAGGAAACACAACACACCCTGAAAAAAAACAGTTTCATGATTATCCTTTTTTATGAGTTGTTAAAAAAAAAAAAACTTGTATAAAACCGTAACTTTATAGTCTGTTGGCTCATATATTTGCTTTTGAAATATGAAAATTTTTCTTATTTTGAATGAGAAGTCACTTAAACAAAAAGACGAAGCGTTGGGATGTTCAATTTTTTTGTAATTTTGAAAAGGATAAATATTCTAAAATCATCTTTGAATAGATATCAGAAAAAGTTATTTGAAAATTAGTTTTTTTTTTACACAAATCTAATAAAATCATATTATATTCTAATAGGGTATGGATATGGATTTGTTCCTTTATTAATTACGGACACATGGAAGAAAATAATCGTTTTAATCCGAGATGAAGCAAAAAAACTATGAAATTTTAAAAGCAGATGACAAAAAGTTTTTAATATGAAAATGTTATTGTACAAGTCAAGTAGATTTGAAATGAAAAAAGAGTGAAATGGTTGATTTCGAAAAATGAATTTTTTTCTATCTTATTTTAAAATGTGATGAGCCTTTAGATTCAAACACACACATTTTTCCTTTTATTTCCAAAACAAGATGGGTCAAATACGCAAAACAAACGGACCCTTTACATATCCCACGTCATTGTGACACATAATTTTAGAGGTGTACACACTAGGGGTGTCAATTCGTGTCTCGTGTCATGTTTGAGTCGTGTCGAATTTTTTTCTCCCCAACCCGAACACGACCCGTGACACGAAACCGACGCGAAATTACGACACGAACACGACACGAACTCGTAATGGATTGACACGAAATGACACGAACTTGACATGCAACACGAACTTGACCCGAAATTGACCCGCAACACGAAATTTGACACGAAATTGACCCGAAATTGACACGAAAAGTGGACACGAAAAAAAACGGGTCCAACCCGAACACGATACGAATTTTTTTTTCGTGTCAATTTTTCCCAACCCGAACACGACCCGCTCCCTATTTTTCCAAACCCGAACCCGTGAAATTCGTGTCGTTTTCGAGTCGTGTCGTCGTGTCGCGACCCGTATTGCCACCCCTAGTACACACACATATACAGTTATATATGTGCATATATATCATAAAGATTTTACCATGGAAGTAGTTCCAACAAGCAATAGAGCCGACGGTGCCCCATTCACCTTCATGTAAGTCAACACCTTGAATTTTATGAGAGGCAACATTGGATATGTGGTGAGGTTTGTGTGTGAAAATGGCATGGAACTTCTCAGCAGAAGCTTTGATTTCTACATCTGTCTCCAGCTTTCCACACAGATCAGCCGACATTTTTTTTTTTTTGGCTTCTGATGAATAAGCTAATTAATGATATATATAAAGATTAGAGATATATGGATTAGGGAAGCTATCTATCTTGTTGTGAGAAAAATGGCTTTGCACTTATTGCCCTTTTATAGAAGTGAACAGGGGCGGATCTAAGAACCTTATACCTTATTTTTTTAAGATTTGTTGTTATAATTCTTTTCCTATAGGATAAAATATTTAACAATTTTATCTATTATTTGTCCTCTTGAATTTTCTTAAATATTACTAAATTTACATAAGTTTTTGTCAAACAAAAAAAAAACTTTAAAATTTATCCTTTTTTTTTTTTTTTTAAATTTTAAGGACTCCCGTACATTTAAAAATTAGTATCTCAAATTAATCATAATCCACTATACATAATATTATAAAGCCACAATTTTTTGAACTCTAAACCTTAAAATTAAATTAAACTCTATTATAAACTTAGTTTCTTAAAAAAAAAAAAAAGAAAGAAAAGAAACCAGATACATACAGATAAATGATAGTAGAAGATTTTATCATTGCAGTTTTCATTCAAATTAATCTTTGATTTAATTGACGTCCTTTTGAAAAAAATTAACTTTCTAACTCTGCCACTTAGAACAACATTTAGAATGTTTGTTCACTTACACTAAAGTTAATTTCAGAAAAATATTCGTCGCTTTCTGCAGTTATATGAATAAATATTCCCACATTATTTTAAAGATTTCTTGTACAGTTGCACAACACATGATTTGGCATGCATTGAGACTTTTATTGACAAAATAAAGAAATATGTGGCTGAAATGTGGTATAATTTCTTTTTAAATTCTCAGTAATACACTATCTTTCTTTCTATAGTATTAAAAAAAAAAGCTAAATATATCTATGACCACATACAAATTACTGCACAGTCTCTAGTATGTACTCTTCTGTGTTTATTATTAATATTCACTAGCTATCTAGCCTGCTAATTTCCACATATATATATATATATATGTATATATAAGATTCATTATTTGTCCAATGATCAGACCGTCCATAGTGATTTGCTAACTGATTCGAAAAAGCTGAAAAGAAAAATTATCATATGAGATACTATATCTTCACAAATGAAGTCAATCGTGGCAATTTAATCTCTGCCAACTAAAAATGTTATTGTTTTATTCATTTATTGTATAAAGACTGTTCAAACACATGTCCTCAAGGGGGAAAAAAAGAGAAAAAAGTTACAAAATATGTATATAGCCAAACACATGTATAATTTATTTTCGTAATGTCAAAATCATTGGAAGGATCCCTCTCTTCTAGTCTTTCTTTGAGCCAGATTTTTGTCGTTGTTTGAGTTTTTTTTTTTTTTTTTCACTGTGTAATAACTATACACACACATTGTTAATAGTAAAAAATTTGATTGTAATCGTATTTATAGATCGCAACTTAGAACATGTATGTTCATGAGGCTATGTCGTAATGAATTCTAAAATAGTGTACATCTGAGATCAAAAATAAAAAATATACAAAATATTTTATATGTATCTAGTGTTTTTTCCTTCATGTATAAGGAAAAGGTTTAGAAAATTATTCATATCTTATACGAGTGCTACTATTTGAGAACAAAACTCCATATGACCTAACCAAAAGTTAATAAATAAAGAAGTGGCAAATATGTACGTGCGTGTGTGTGTGTGTATATGTATATATATATATATATATATATATAGGCCATAGTAACCCAAAACGTTTCATCATCAATATTATTTATCGTTTTTACAACCACTTGTTTGTGTTCATTCATTTTAATAATTTGCAAAGTCACATCATGATTCTCGTTTGCCCAAAGCTTCAGCCACCTGTATAATATGTAGTAATGGAGCCACCTATAAATAATACAATAATTTGATTTTTTTTTTAATGAAACTAACAAGATAGATTTCAAAAAGAGATTGAGAAAAGATAGTGTTATGAGAGAGAGATTACGTGATGTTGTTTAATTTGATTTAGTTTCTAAATACATATATGTTTTATTTTCTTAATTATCCGGAGTAGTTGTAATAGTTAACTTGTCGAAGATATTTTCTATGTATCAAATTTATCTTGATGGACCAAATCAAATCCGGTTTTGAGATTACACATGTAAACTAATTGAAAAGTAAGAGTGTATATAGAATAGATAAATAAAATAAAATTTAAAAAAATTAGGTGACGAGTGTTGGAAGCGACGTATGATCAATATTAGCATACGGACGAAAGCCAATATTCATGTTTTTAATAGGTATATATGTTATATTTGTGTATCAAATATAATATATGCATAAAATAAAAATATTATAAATTTAAATACAAATAAATATATGATATATAGTACAGATAGTATAAAATATACAGCATATAATAAAATATAATGTATAATATATATTTTAAGGACGAACATTTATATCCCAACTCTCAAATTAGCAAGTGATGAAAGTGATTCTCAAAAATGAGCAAATTGATCATGTAATTGCTTCTTGATTTTGTTCATTTAAGTCGATATCTTTGTCCCGAATCTTTTTCTATGTAAGGCAAGATCTTCAAGAGGGGCAAGATTTACTAAATTAATTACATGTTGTGTGTGTGTGTATATATATATATATATATATCAATAAGTTAATAATGACGAGAGATAATTGATATTAAAAAAATGTCCGCATATCCCAATGAAACTGACATGGACTAATTATGGATTCATCATATACCAAATCTGCCATTAGATTTCATTTCTTTCATTTTTTTTTTTTTTTTCAAATAAAAGTTCATTCAACCGGCCCCTGCGACTTCCAACTAAACGTGCATGAAATAAAAATAACCACAAAAGAAAAACCCAAAGATTCTTAGGGGTCATTTGGGGGAGTATAATTCGAGACGAAGTTTTAGAGGTTGAAAATGAGTTGAGTTTTGAAAATGTTCATTTAATAAAAATGAATTGTTTAAAGTGAAAACGTGTAAAAACTTAAATTGTGTTCAGAAAAAATTATAATATGGATATTGTTTCGTTCTTATTTAAATTTTATGTAGCTAAAAAAAGTCATCTCATTTCAATTTGAAATAATAAAATTTTGATTTTTTAAATTTTGATTTAAAAAAAAATAAGAACGAGAGATTTGA
Source organism: Ficus hispida (assembly GCA_025413025.1). Classification (NCBI taxonomy): domain Eukaryota; kingdom Viridiplantae; phylum Streptophyta; class Magnoliopsida; order Rosales; family Moraceae; genus Ficus; species Ficus hispida. Next base: position 12,739,792 of record CM046363.1, read on the forward strand.
AAAAATAAATAGTGAAATTCGAAGAAAAAGACCAAAAATTAAAAAAATAAAACATTTTTGCAATGCCTCCCTTGAACGAGACCTTAGGAAAATAAAGCCAGAAATTGAATGATATACTCTTCTTAATAAAGAAGTTAACAGAGGCTCTCATTAATTAAATTTTGTCGGAAACATAATATATATCCATATTTTATTTGTAGTTGGATAATTAATATAAAAGCTAAATACACATACGTGTGCGTGAAAATATTAAAAGATAAAGCATGTTGAAAAAAGTGAGTGGAAAATTATTTAGGTACAAAGAAACTGATTTGCTGCGTAAAAATTTACTTTACTAAAGGTGTTAGCCCTCAGTACAAATAAAATTGAATTCTTGAAACAAAAGTGAAAAAACTAATCTTAACTTGGAGTCTTATTTATAGCAAAAAAAAAAAAAGTCGATTCATAAAAAGATTTAATTGTTTGTGCAGACGCAACTTCTGATTAAAAAAGGCCCTTTCTTGAAATGTTGTAACTTCTTTAACAAAAATCTAGAAAACGCAAGCTAGAGCTCCTTAGCATAGTGTCATACATATAATAATTAATATCACTTGTTAATGTTTTAACCGTTTTGTTTGCTTGTATTATATATATATATATATATATAAATAGAACTTAGACCATTTCTAATATATTTGTCTATGTGATGAGCCCATCTGTGATTTATCCCTTCTAGATTATTAGCAAGACGAGACTTGTTATCTAGTGGTTTATGTTAGGTTGTTTAATTAGTTTACTTTTGTCGTTTCCATTAATGTCGTTTTTGAGTCTAGACTTCCTTGTGGGATGTCGTTTCTTTAAGGTTTAAAAGCCCTCTTTGTAATGTTTTTCAGTACACTTGATATTGATATTGCAGAGCTAAGATTTTTTTTTTTTTTTTTTTTTTTTTTTTTTTTTTTTTTCCAGAGGTGCGCCTCTTTCCCTTAGTTTCAGCCATGGATTTGGCCTGAGATTTGGTTCGTTGAAACCAATTCTTGTTCCTTCCTTTCCGCTGCACCACTATGCCATTGCTATGTGGCTATAGTGTGAAAAATAGAATTATTTTACTTTATACTATAATACATAATGTCATTTCTAGTACTATTTATAGTTTTAATCACTATTATTATGCTTTGAAACTTATAAAAGTGAACTTTTAATATTTAAATGATTAAAAATAAAAATCATTGTATTAATTAAATGAAAAAATAAAAATACTAACTAATAAGAATCAAATAATAATTCTGACGTTGGTTATACCTGGTTGCAAATTTGTCACAAAGTTTAGTGCATAGAAAATTTGACATGATAGATAGTATTGGAAAGCATTTTTTTCATCAAAATGTCAAAATTTACCATTGAGACAATATTTTAACATTGGATTGGAGAAATCTATGGTTATTCACGTTAGATCATATTCTCCTTTAAGTGGTTTCAAATTTCCACTCCCTTATTGTCGATTAAATCTACCCTTTTTATTTTATTTTTGCTCTAAATTTTCCTCGCCCTTGTCTTCTTCAATCTTGTTCATCAGTTCTTCCACCTCATCAATCTTTTAATAATTAATCCTAGGCTTTGATAATTTGATCTAGATTTCTCCATACACATCTAACACCATTGATCTTCCATTGACCTTTGACCAAATTCGTATCATTGGATTCTCTCTTGGTTGATCTTAGCCATTAATTTTCTACTTAGATCATATACTAAATTTCTCCTAAGCTTAATTCAACATTTAAACGTTGATTCCATTAAAATAATTGCTCAGTTCATCGTAATGATTTGCTATCAATAAATCGATAACTTTCCTTTTAATGTGGGATTTAGTCCTCTCTTGTGACATAATTAATATTAACTTTATCACTTCATGTTTATGTCTTAGGGTATTTAATTGACTTCATTAACTCAACCATAGATGACAATATACATATTGTGTCCTCAAAATATCTATGGCCTTCATTGAATTTTATTGGACTCTTCAGGATTTCAATGGTTGTCTATTCCTTAAAATTGTAATTAGTGTTATGTTATAATTTTTACGTAATATATATTTCTCATTTAAATTAAGAATTTCAACGTCCATAGAACTTTGACGCCATAGTATGTGTTCAATCAATCAATCATGCAATTTGATATAGGAATTTTTCGGGATTCACACTCCGTCTCGTATAAATATATATATATATATATATATATATATATATCTGTGTGTGTGTGTGTGTTTTAACTTTGGTCTAGCAATTACTCGATAAATGATCTGTTAAGAGTCAGCCGTGTCCACTCATCGTAGTATCTTTCGGAATACAATTTACTTGTTTCATCTATATTTGTATGACTGATCTAAAAGACGACTTTCATTGTTTTGTATTTTTCTCACATGCGTGTTGCTCTATGGTTCAATTAAAACAATTAAACAGCAGAACCCATTTGTTTATGATTTCTGATTTCGAAAATGATAATATTCAATAACGGGTGTTTGATTGCACATGATGTTACAGGGTTCAGGAAAGTGCCAACCTAAATGGATGTTTCTACGCTCTTTGATACATCTGTCACCCTTCTTTGGATGTCGTTGGAAAAAGGTTGTCTTATTTTTATTTTTATTTTATTTTATTTTTTAATGTTCGCAGAGGAAATGGTCTAAATTTATGCCAATCACCAAATCAGTGAAACGTTTTACCCATTTTGTTCGAAGAAGTACATGATTTTTCAGTCAGAGTAGACAATCACTAGTGATGCATTTTTCTGTCTGAGTAGTTGTCTTTCAAAGTGCTTCTTGAGACACTAATGTCACTACGATTTGTTCCATTTTCGATTATTCTGATAATCATCCTGTTAAAATGCTGAATTCCATAATATACAAGAAAATGAGATAAATATGATTTGAGCCACTATAATACGGAAATTTGATAGTAATATCCCAAATCCAGTCCCAAATTATCAAGATAGAGAGTTAATCACCATTATTCTACAAATCTCATGTAAAAGTAAAACTGTAATTGAGAGATAATAGGTCTAATCTATAGATTATGATTGGCGATTACTCCAATCCATGGAATTTCAGAAATGAATTCTCATCTTGAAACATTTTATTTTTGTTAAATTACATTATTTTATGGCCCGAAAATCTTTACTCAATTATAGATATGATCATGCTAACGTTATTAAAGAATCTCTAAATAATTTTACTGATCATTTTCTTTTTGCTAGATTTGAGGTAGACTAAATTTAAAAACAAATTAAAGAAAGAGATAGGCGCATCAATTTTATTATATATAGAGGTCTTTCATAAAATCATTGGAAACTCAAGGCCCATGACACAATATTATTTATACAAAGCATACACGTACATATATATCACCAACAGGACAAATCACACCCAAGAAAGCTTGAAGTTGTCCAGCAAACCATGGGATAAACACACGAAACAATTCCCCAAAAAAAAAAAACACATCACATATATATGTATAGAGAGAGAGAGAGAGAGAGAGAGAGAGGAAACAAACAGTAGTGAACACGCATACGTGCTCATCTAATATACATATATATATATATGTATATATATTCTTATGTAAGTAGTCTTGGCGAACAAGTGACCAAACTTGCGGCTTAAGCTTGGGCGAGAAGGTGATCTTCAAGATGTTTGGTGACCGCAGTTGCGAGGTCGAGCAATGTGTGGGGGTCTTCAATGTCAGCATTCAGCTTCTCGTACTCGAGAGTCCAGTGCACAATGCAGCCATCTCCATCAGCGCCTTTGGGAGTTGCTTGAATGGTGATTACAAAGCTCTTGAAGCGCTCCAGCAGATGTCCTTCAATCACTTTGTAAGTGGTTAAATTCTTCTCGTCGTCTATGACTTCAACTATCTCCTTTGCCGTTTCAGGTACCCCATCTACAATATTGAGTGCCTGTCCCATTTTAATTTTTTGATTTTGATTTGTGTTCTTCAAAATTTTCAAAAATTCTCGCTCTCTTCCCAATTTACTAGAAAAACTATGTTTGTGCCCCCCCATTCAAAAATTGAAATACATTGTTCTATCAATATTTTATATGAAAAAAAATTCTAATTGTGCCCTCAATTTTAAATACATGAATATATTTCTATTAAAAAATTCGTTTTTTTTTCATTGTAAGGATTACTTTCATTTTTGGTCCTTGAATTATAGTTCAACCCTATTTTAGTCCCCAAATATTAAAACATCTGGTTACTAGTCCTTGAAGTATTAATTTGTCTCAAGATAGTCATTTACAAAACACTATTAAAACTAGACTATAATTGCCACGTGATGATCAACTGATTAAATGCTTTCTAATGGTTTTTAGGGGGAACAACTATTTTGAGGCAAATTAATGGTTCGAGAACCAGTTCAGGACATTTTAAAGCTGTTTGGGAATCAAAATTTCATTAACCCTCCCCTCTCGCAAAAAAAAAAAAAAAAAAAAAGGGAGAGATAAATAAGAAATTTGGAGAGAGAAAAAAAGAGTTTCATGATTATCCTTTTTAAGAGTAGTGAAAAAAATTAGGAAAAATTAGATAAATAGGCAGTTTTTAATATTATTTGAAACAAATGATGGATTTTTTTATTTAAAAAAATGACCGTTAATCAGTGTTTAACCATAGTCAATATTCAATGATTATCAGTTAACTAGCAATTAATAATCAATCTATGATATAAATATTGATCGCTACTGATTAACTATGATCAATCATGGGTTAACTTAACATATCAATCAGTCAAATACTAATTGATCTTTTTTTTTTTTTTGAGAAAAAGATCATTTTCTAATTTTACAAAATTTTGACAATTTATTAAAACCTTCTTAAGAAAAGATCATTTATCCACTTATCTCAAAAAAAAAAAAAAAAAGATAAAACAGTAAATTTAGTGTTGCAGATTTTGAATAATTGCGACACATAATTTTGGACACACACAAACATACAGTTATATATATATACATTATAAAGACCTTACCATTGGTGTAGTTCCAATAGATAACAGCGCCGGGGGAGCCCCATCACCTTCGAGTAAATCACAACCTTGAACTTCCGTAGGGGCAATATTGGCTATGTGGTGAGGTCTCGATGAGAACACCTCATGGAACTTTCCAGCATAAGCTTTGGTTTCAACATCTGTCTCCAGCTTACCACGCAGTTCAGCGGACATTTTTTTGGCTTCTCAATAATTAAGCTAATAATGATATATATAACAATATTAGAGATACATATATATATGTGTGTGTGTATATATATATAAGAGACTTAGATCAAGAGGGAAGCTATCTATGTTGTTGCGAGAAAAAAAGGCTTTGCAGTTTTTGCCCTTTTAGAGAAAGTGACCAGGTTCGGAGGGAGCTTACACCTTAGATATAATTATTCGTTTTTTTTTTTTTTTGTATTTGTTTTACTTATAATAAAATATATTTTACAGCTTTATCCCTTATTTTTGTGATCTAATCAAAAGAATATAGTGGCCAATATATAGGCCACAGTAACCCAAAAGGTTTCATTATAAATTATATATTTTGTTTTTACAACCACTTGTTTGTGGTTATTAATTTTAATAATTTGCAAAGTCACATGATTCTCATTGGTCACTGTTTGCTCAAGTTTCAACCACAAATATCCAGTTGGTTATATAATAATTGTACTGATGGAGCCACCTATATATAATATAATCATTATTGGAAAGTTCTTTTTTTTTTAATGAAATTAATAAGTCAGATTTCACAAAAGAGATAAGAGAAAAGATATAGTGTGATGACAGAGGGATAATGTGGTGCTGTTTGATTAGATTTAGTTTCATAAATGCGTTATATATATGTGTATATTTATATCCGGACTAGTTGGAAAGTTCTTGTCAAAGGTATTCTCTATATCGAAAAAAAAAAAAAAAAAATTTGGTGAACCGAATCAAATCCGGTTTTGGCTTAATTTAGCATCCTCGAAAAGGTGATCTACGCGATCTTCAAGATCTTTGCATAATGCTGCCCTGTCCACCAACTTTGGGATTGGCTTGAAGGGTGACTACAAAGCTCTTGAAGTGTTCCATAAGATCTCCTTCAAGCACTCTCAATGTGATTGAATTCTTATCGTCGTCTATGGCTTCAACTCTACAATATTGTTTTAGGTCTATATATATATATATATACATATGTGAGTGTGTGTGTGAAATAAAATAAATAAAGCAAAGAAAAGCAAAAAAAAAGTTTAAAATCCACGTGACGATAACTAGCTGTCATGAAACTATCATGTGGCAATCCACAAGTAAAGGACGAATGCACGTGCATTAGTCCTTTTAAATATAAGCAAGCGCGGACAATCAAAGTAAAAAATATAGATATATATTGACGACCTACTATGTGGTAGGTGATGGGGCTACCATTTGACAATTCCAGAATAATGATAAAATCAGTGTAGAATAGTTATTCGTGTTTTTAATATAGAGTATTACATATACATATAGAGGAGCACTTAGAAGTGTATATTAACACATGCTATACATGTTAATTAATGCTATACATAATGGTAGTTAACATAAAAAATTCGTCCGCTTATCCCAGTGAAACTGGCTTGCACTACAAATTCATCATATACCAAATCTCCCACTTGATTGCATTTCACTTTAAAAGAAAAAAAAAATTTAAAACCACAAGACCCAAGGTCTTACAACAAAACGAGCATGAAAGAAAAACTACCATAAAATAAAAACCCAAAGAATCTTAGGAAAATAAACTTTGCCAGAAATTGAATGATACACTCTTCTTAACACGATAATTTAAGATAGGCCTCATTAATTGAATTTTTTTCATAATAAATGCTTTTAATTTGAAGTGAGATAATTAATCTAAAAGCTATACATATATATATGTATATATGTTTACATGAAAAAATTAAAAGGTAAAGCATATTGAGGAAATAGGCACTACTACAGAATGTGGATTCCACGACGGTTTTTAACCGTCGTGGAAGAAATCCATGACGATTCTCCAACCGTCGTGGAATCCAGAGTCGTGGAATCTTTTAATATTCCACGACGGTCTTTTTTCCCGTCGTGGAATAGGTAAAATAGGGCCAAAAATGGATAATTTAGAACCATACCACGACGGTTTTTGATGGAAAAAACCGTCGTGGAATTGAATGTACCACGACGGTTCTTACAAGCCACCGTCATGGTTGATTGGTCTACGACGACGGGTTTTATCAAATCACCGTCGTGGTATGAAGTATACCACGACGGTTATTTCATGTCACCGTCGTGGTATACTACATACCACGACGGTGATTTGTTAGAAACCGTCTTGGTAGACCAATCTACCACGACGGTTTATGTGATCCACCGTTGTGGTAGTTCTCCTTACAACGACGGTGGCTTTACTGTATAACAAAACCGTCGTGGTATATTGATCTACCACGACGGTTTATATATTTAACCGTCGTGGTAGGTTATATACCACGACGGTGCTTTTCTAAACCATCGTGTTATTTATAATTCCACGACGGTTTCTGTTGAAAACCTTCGTGGTATGTTGTCAAGTGAACAAAACAAATTACAAATCGTTCATTTTGAATACCAGTTCATTCATTCATCCCACGGATTAATTACACAGCCAAGAAAAAAAAATAACAAAACTGATATCTTAAATAAAATGTCACAATGTACAAAAAAATTAAATATAGCGCCTATACAAAATTCAACAGCATGCTAATGTGCTCAATATTGTATGAAGCGCATGACATATTTAGTCCACTCCTGCTTAACCAAATTCAAATCAGCTTCGGTATAAGACGTCTTCTTTTGAAGTAGGGCAAGGCCATCGACGGTCAAACATATTTCTCGCATGAACCCCAATACAAAGTAGCCGCATTGCACATTTTCTTGTTGTATTGGACAGCGAGCAGTCTGAATCAACGTCTGTAAGTTGCGTCGCTTTGTTATTCCTCGTCCCACCAGCAACTTCCAATCATTTAGTGCCCTAACAATTTAACAAATATCAATACATCCAGAACTACAACAACAAGAATATCAATCTAATCATTAATACCAACATCAAAGAATACTTACAACGTAATTAACTGTTGAAAATCTTCACCCGGATCGTTTCCAAGAGGATTAAAATAGAGGACCGAGTCATCCCACGGATTAATAACAGCCAATATCCAATGTTGGCCGCTGTTATATGGAATGAGAACAAGCCTTCCCCTTAGTGTGTTTGTTATGATCCGGATGATATTGTCGGCTCTCTCTCTAATGTACGCTACGCGATCTACATTCTGTTGCACTGGCGAGATAAGGAATGGAGAACAAAGTCGTAACGCTGCTCCATTCTGGCTTTTGCACAACAATCCGCTAGATAGCTGCAAAATAATTAAGTCAAACTTGCAGTCCGAAATAATTATAATACAGTATCACGGTACTAATTGGAACAAGAAAAATGACATTACCTGATGTAAACCATTATACTGCTTGCACTTATTTCTTGAAAAGAAATGAAATAGTATACATCTTCATACCCAATATATATGGGCATGTCATCAGCATTGACAGACTGTTGTTGTGGGCACGCGATCTGGGTACCGTCAGTCAAGCACCGTTGTGTGTAGTTCGCCAACCGTCTCATATCAACTGGAATGGTATCAAAGTCAAACCTCAGTTCTTCTTCACCGGTTTGCTGTTGTACCTCCGGTTCTGAGTGTGGTTTCTTCCTCCCGGCTCTCTTCTTTATATGTTTGGTTCGCTGGGCACTTGGCTCGGGAGCTTGACTGGGACCTCGGCTGGCCTGGCTTAAACTGCTTTGCAGGACGATATTTTTTTTGGGCTACGCAACAAACCCCCCGATGGCCTCTTCAATATAGGTGGCTTCATCCGTCGGAATCGGAAGGAGTGCACGTTTAATTTTTGGGACACTGATTGTCATACGCACATTACCCTCGCCTAATGGAATCCCATGGACTGTGTCGGTTGGAACACAGTCCATGTATGCCCTGCCAATTGCAACCAGAACTTCTCCACCATTAATGACATCAGTCAAGAAAGCTGGCATTCCTTACTTTCATTAGGCATGGGCTGCTGATCCGACGGGCCGGCTTCATTGTCATTGAGGGTGCAACTAGCCTTGAAACTGTTGTGTTGATCAACAGCAGGTTGGGATGCTTCCTTAGCCATCGTCTCACGGTTGATACTGTGCTTTGCACAAAGTTCCTGCACCGTTCTTTCCAAGGCAGCCAGCTGTCGTTTCATGTTGGAGACTTCAGGATTCTCCCTCGATATATTCATGGCGTTGTAGTATTGCGCTGCGTGACAAATTTTGACTATCCGCGGATACGACCGAAATGCTCGACATTGCCCAAAGACTTGGTCAGAATGTCCTCCGTACCCACGGATTCGAAGCTGCTTGCATCGATTGTTGTGTTAAATCGTCCTATAACAAATACACAATATGTTATTGAGCCCGTAAACATAATGGAGACAATCGTAGCCGAATATCAAAAACATTTCGTATACTTACTATTGTGTTGCCAATAATTTTAACCGACGGATTCTTGTACTCTCCATCGGGTTTGAGACGCGTGTCCGCCAAATAAAATGTCGTGGAGCATATTCCCCCGTCTTCCTCGAACTGCAGTTTAGCAATTAAAGTTAAGAACATACATAAAACACATAATGTCAATTAACCAATTATTGACTTGAAGCTGTTTGGCAAAGTAATTAACGTACGATTTCTTGATCGCGTTTCCTATATCCGTCACGGCCTGTCGTAGATCCGTATTTGCTCTTTTTCCGGATTCTCAGTTCCTTGTTGGGAAAGCCGCTTGAAAATCAGCCGTCTGTCGATACGTAATAAACCTTTCCCAATCGTCCTGGCTGATGGTTGGGTAATTTCGAACACTTTGGCCGGTCGTTGGCAAACGGTTTCTTCGTGAATAGATCCCTAACAAAGGCTTGGTACAGATCATATCTGAAACCCTTCGCCGACTCCCACATGACTTCAAAACCTGTTTTTTGTGCGATTCATCAACAGTGAATGAAGTGACTACTTCCAACCACACTCGTTCTTTTCTCGGTTCCAAATCAGCACTTCTGAAGTTAGCAATCCAATGGGAATGTGCTCCCGAGCAAGCACTCCAACCCAACTCTGTAATTCATCACCTCCCTTGCCTAATGGTTGCCCTTTCGGATCAAAGGAAACCGGAATTCGTTCTCCCCTCGTCTAAACAACGTGTACTCTTTTAAGGAGAGTTGCTCGTCTTTTTCCATCTTCATCAGCATGATTTGGTGCGTTTGTTCGTCGTGGTTTCGCAGCTTGAGTTTGGGTTGAGCAATCCTCCTCGTGAGAGTTTGACATTGTTAATCAATCTGAAAAAAAACTGCAACACGAACCGTTATAAACAAAGCATCATTGACATTAAATCGTTACAAAGGCCGTGGTTCTGAAACACATTACTATCCAAACATATAACGAACAAAATATTTTAACGAACAAAATCTGACTTTTAACCTTAAAATGCCCAAAGCCGAGCCAAACACATCCAATTTAAGGAACTCTAAAACTAAATATCAAACAAATTAAGAGGCATTTAATCAAACGTGTTATCAACCTAAGCCTTACCCAACTATTTAAAATAAACCTAAATGACTGAGACAATCAACAGCAAGAAATGAATATTTTCGCAAACCACATTCATATGCTTTATGCTGTAACAAACAGAAATTTTCATTCCCCGATTTGAAATTTAGACAAGCAATATAGAGTTCAACTTACCGGCGTGTAGAGCGTGGGCACGGGCAGATTGGTTTCTAGTCTGGGCCAACACGGGTTGTGGGCGGTAAGAGAAACTTGGAAATGACCGAAAAACCTTGGCGTTGGTGGAGGATTGAGCGAGGAATGGAGTGTCAGATGATTGTAAAAGACAGTCGATGGAGTCGGATGAGAGAATTTTTTGGGCAAACTTACGATTTGACAGTGACTGAAAAGATGAGCAGAGGTTTCGAATGAAATGGGTTGGGGAAAAATGGTGTCTGTTTGGTTTATTAAATGCGGGAAAAATTTAACCTATTCCCAAAAATTTTAAAAGAGCCGCCTTAAGCCTACCGACGGTCTTTAAAAAACCGTCGTGGAAAGAATTAAAATTTCGAGGCCTACCACAACGGTCTTTTGGTTCGACCGTCGTGGTAGACTTCATGGACAGATTCACGACGGCCATGCACAAAACCGTCGTGGTAGAAG